>PELC01000070.1:0-167558 GCA_005212705.1 Curvularia lunata | reverse complement strand
GGGGGGGGGGGGGGGGGGGGGGTAACGGAGGTTGGACTTGACTCCTATGCCTCACATGATTATGGGATGGGTTCTTAGATTTCCGCTAGTCCATGATCAGACATGAACATGCTGCTCAGAATTTTGAAGGCCATTTCGCAAAAGAAAATTCGCAGTAGTGACACGGAAGATTCGTTGATCCATCCACAACCACAGCAACTGTAGCCAAAACTCTGCTCTGTGAACACGAAGGTACCTACCAGACTGACCAAAAATACATATGGCTAGAAATTGGAGGCTTTGCTTTCCGTTCTTCAAAAGGCTGTATAACTTCTAGCATCGGAGGCACCTCAAGTGCTGCAAGTTCGACATACGTTGAGCATTTACCTAATTAGGTGCTGGAAACATCCACAACTTTCAGTGTTTTTTTGATTCTCTCATTGTCTCTTCAATGAAGTGACATTTTTGGTTGGAAATCCTTCGCATACTGTTTTATGAAGACACCGGTGAAGTCCAAGATATACATCTCAGATCTTGCATACCCGACGCTGACCAGGTGTGGAACTGGATGCATAGAGATCTGGAAATGAGCAGCAAAACAACTTGCTTGTAAGGCGCAATATGCGGTGCTTCTCAGACATGCGCCTTCACGATTTACTTACGCCCTGGTTTAGGTGAGACCTACATTGTCGCGTCGTGGAAGGCAACCGTCGGTACACCTCCGCGGTCACTCATCACAGTAGTATCCGGCAAAGGCGCGGCTTAGGGTTATCATGACCCGCGCATCTAACACTGTACCCCGTGTCGTACAAATGAAGTGTTATTCTGTTGCTCACCATCACGTCGTGCTTGAGATAAGGTGGTGCGACAGCTGATTTGCCGCCCAACTTAGGGGCGGCTGAAGGCGATCATTCAGGCAACCAACGTGCCGCGCTGAGCAGTGGCAGACCCCAAAACACGGTTAATATACTGCTCCACCCACATTTCACAGCGTCACATACCGCACACGTCGTCAAAGACTAACAGAGTTACCAGTGTTTTTCTAAACAAACCGCGTCGCGAGTTTCTTACGTCAGCCGAGATTGTGCGGTCATCACCGCGCATCGCTTGGTTCAGGGTTTTATCCAAACGTGCCCCGGAGTGACGCGCAGGTGACAGGCTCTGTTCATCACACAACTGTGCCGAGTCGAAGCTGTAGTTGATCATGTCTTCACCAAATTCTAATCACCAACACCAGGGCTGGCAACCGGGCCAACACGAGCCACCGTCATCTTCGCCAGTATACCATTACCCACAGGGTCCCTACGCCGATTACACCCAATATGCGCTAGCTCCAGGATCATACATTCAGCCTTACTACAACAGCACAACTTCGGCTCAGGTGGTCGCGGAGCTGCCAGCACCATTACCCGTAGCTCCGCCGACAACGACATCAGAGGAGCAATTGAAACAGGACGAGCTTCTCGCGCGAAGCCTATCGCAGCTGGACGTCGGAACCTCCGGAAAGCCAATTGACACATCCCCTGGTAGCCCACGACAGTTGTCGCCATCACCGCACCAAGAGAAACATGTGCAATCGCTGAGATTGCATTCGAAAAGTGTCTCGTCTTTTCATGATCAGCGCCCAGCCAGTGTAGCACCTCGAAACTCGGTATCTATTCCCATCACGCACCAGCTATCCATGCATTCATTGCGACCCCATTCGAAGAGTGTAGGGACACACGCTTCCGCCTGGAGCCCGAAATCTCCAGTTCAGGTTCAACAGATAGACCATACTCGTTACAGCACATTACCCGAAGTTGTAGTGGAAGCTTCTCCAATTCCGTATTCCGCTCCTGTATTCGCAGAGCAAAGCATTCCAATCCCGGTTGCTGTGGAGCAGCCACTCGTACGCCGACCATCTGTCAGCCTAGACCCTTTATCATTACCTCAATATTTGGAGACGTATCGTCGAGCGCCTTACCCTCCCCAATGGAGTCTGCCACCAACACTTCGAACTCTGTATGCTGGTCGGCAAAGCAAACCTGCTTCTGGGTCTTGTTGGCTCGATACGCCATCGTCGGCGTCTTGGAGCGAAAACAGGGCATCGCAACAAGCAAAAGATTCTGTCCCGCCAGCCTTCGCTTTCAAGTTCAAGTCTAGCAGTAGTGCATTTCGCTCTCCAAAGTTCTCCTGGACTATGGTGTGTGCTGAAGAACCTGACCCAGAGACAAAGTCAAGTAAACATAAAACTTGCGCATGGACGTACGACCTGAAAATAGACCCCAAAACGAATTTACGAAAGTCAGAGATCTTGATTCGAGGCGGCGACAGCCCGATAAACGTCATGACAACCTATGTACATGCGCTTAACTACGATTCATTGCGCTTTTTGGGAACTGATCGACGCGCCTACATGTGGGTTACAAGCACCAGGGTCTCCTCGATTGGTGGCTCGAGATACGACACGCTCAGACATGCTCTATTCGTAGCTACAGGAAACAATCCGAATCCATTATATGGCCAGATTGTTGCAGACCACTGCTTCTGGGACGGCGGGGTGGGCGACACTGGAGACGATCTGCCCGATGAAGCAATATACATACGGTCATCAGGAGTGGATCCGGCCCTTGTCGTAGCAACTCTCCAGATAATGAAGGACTGGGAGAAACATACGTTCAGAGAAGAGAGAGCGAGGAAATCAGAGGCGTTTCGTGTAACAGAGGAGGAAGCTAGGAAGCATCCCCTCGGTGCAGTGAGTTACTGGAAAGCATGATACATGGTGTCGGAGGAAGATATGTGCACGTTGGCAGTCGCACTAGCGCTACGTTTTGATTCTGATGCATACATTGATTGATGGTCCAAACTTGATCGCAGAGGGGAACTGATACATTTTTCTCTAAATTCGACGGTCAGGCTATTCCGAGCCAAACAAATTCCATCAGGGCTTTTATTTTGAACTAAATATAGGTTTTTTGCTTAGCGGGTTATATTATAATGAATACTAGAATGCTGTGGATTAAGGGGGGGTATTATATTTTTCGTCGGTAGAAAGGCTATATGCATATGTGATGCATGTATAGTATCCAATGCGTGTACCTCTTGCACCAAGAACTTGCCGGGTAGATGCAATTTAAACTTTGATATAAATCCAATCAAAAGTTGGACACAATTACTCTAGCGAGTCGCGATTCTAATTCAACAATCATCCGCAGTGATCGTGACGACGTGGATGCAAGACGATGGAAACAACGTCCTGGCAAAAACCTTGCCAGGAAACTTGATCATACCGGTTGCGAGGATAGTGGCTGATCGCCATCTCAACACAGGGGAAAAGAAGGAAAGCTCTAGTCGACTCCGTGGGACGAGGTATTGTGAGTAATCTACCAAATAGAGCTGATCCAAATTTCGAAAGTAGTAACAGCGTCTTCCTGTCTTTCAACGTAAGTGCTCGCTTCGGAGTGAGGGCTGAAGTTGACACCCTGCATCATCAATTGAACAGAATCCGCAGACACAACGCCATGGCTTAGTTTCAACTTCATCACAGCAATGGTGATGAAATGAAATTTCAATTCTTCATATATGGACTAGGAAATGGGTAGGGGTAGGGGTGAGGTAGGGTTACTAAAGTTGGATAGGGGTAGGGCTGGGTAGGTCAAGACTGATGTAGAGGTAGAGTTAGGTATAGTGATTAGCTAAACAAGGGCTATTTTTACAGCTATACCCACGGATCTGCCCCTATGCCCACCCCTACCTGTATACCAAGCTACCCAACCCTACCTCTATCCAGCTCTTACATAGTAAATCCTAACCCTAACCCTACCCGCGCTAGGTACCCTATACCCATTTCCCAGTCTAATAATATCTGAGAGAGCCTCGAATGGTATATTACCCAGAAACGCGGCATTGGGCTGGAAAAGTTGATCTGGGCCGGCAACTCGGTTGTATGTAAATAGTTTTACTCAACTTTGCTGTCTTTGGTTGTATCGCCAGCGTTTACTCTCTCCCCTTGCTGAGAAGTCTTTCTGTTCACCTTTTTTTCCTTAATGAGGCTACTTTGAAAAAGCCGTGTTTAACTAGTCTCACTCGTCACCCCGGATGTGGAATTACCTTCTTCGTATTTATATACATGGACCAGCACCTGCAGCCAAGTGAGCTGCTTCCTGATCGATGACTGCTGATTGGTCTATGACATCATGCCCCTCATTTTAGCGCACTGCAACAACAACGAAGCTATCGTGACACTGCAACTAAAACACCGCGAGTCTACGCAAATTCTCTCACTCCTTCTTACAACCTGTTCATTTCTGATATCCAGACACTTCCGAAATGGTGAAGTGTCCTGAATGCGATGCTGGGGCTGATTTGACGAAAGATGGTGCTTGGGCGCATTGCGCTTCATGTAAGCAGATCACCTGCGTACTGCAATCAGTAGAGGAGTTCGTTTCGTAACAGTATATGCTTCAGGTAACACAATTTTTCAACCGGGAAAGGAGGGAAGCCACTACAGAGGGAGTGGGAGCGGATCGGGTGACAAGGAAGAGGAAAAGAAGAGCGACAATAAAGATGAGAGTGTGAAGAAGGAATAAGAGTCATACACTTTACGATAACTTGAAAATCACTAGAAAGAGACAATAGGGAGTTTGAAAGAATTCATTCTATCTGAATAGATTCATGTGACAATTTCGCGAAGGAAATGTGAGGACGACTGCCTCCGATCTACCAACGCTGCGCTCCAATGCAATGCAACCCACGCTTTTGATTAAAAGAAAACATTAAAAACCAAACTCTACAAAGCACTAAGCTAGTTCTCAACTCGGGTATATTCAACACTGGGACTCAATCTTTACACCCGCTCGTCGTCCCCATATTCCGCGAGCTCCATCTCATGCAGATGGCTCCTCGTCCTTATACTACTCCTTGCACTGTTAGGACCAATGTAGCTCTGCCTCGTGAAAACGTCTTTTCTTGGATCAAGCCTTCCATTGTCCAGCGGAGATTCCATGGCGCGGTTGCCTAGGGGACCGCTATAGTTGTATTGTGCCGGACGCTTGCCTTTCGCCCCCAAAAGAGGAGGAGGGTTTTGAACCAGATGACTTCCAGAATACGTTCTTGTAGGACGAGTGATGACTGGTAATGCCAATTCCTCACTGTCTGAGTTGGAGTGTTTGATCGATGTATCGGTAGAGTCCAATTGTGTGTCCCACTGTTCGTTCTCCCAGATAGGGTCCGAATACCTCGTAGATGGACCAGACGGCTCATCCGTGTATATTGAAGAGAAGGATGTAGCTGTAGAGGCGTGTTTGGGAGCAAATGGACGTGGGTGCATCATCTTTTCCATCTGAGGATCAAACATGAAGCTAGAGGCTCTGTCGGCCATCTGTGCCTCTGGAACAGTATGGCGAAGAGACAACATGCGTGCTGGGTTTCTGGGCGGTGGAGTCTGCTTCTCGAAATCTAGCATCTCGTAGAATGATTTGCCGATCCAGAGCATCTGTTCGTGCTCCCGTAGATAACGCTCCCCACCAAAGGATTTCTGGACGATGTTACGTGCCATCATGCCCAACTTGCGTCGATGTTCAGATTTCTCATACATGCGACGGGTGATGATCTCGACGTCCTTCGGTGTTGGCTTATGAGGCAGCACTGGGGCTGCAACACCAGGTCCATCATCGGCGTATTGCGCCCATTCATCCAGCATGGCAAGAAGGTTGATCTGGGCACGAGCCAAGCCGTATGCATCATTTGGGGCAACAACCTCGCTGTACCGTTTTCCATCATCAGGATCAGTAAGAACACGCAAAGACGCACCGACATCGGTGCAGACGACAGGGGCTCCAGTCAACGCAGCTTCTCCGAGCGCAAGTGGCAGACCTTCTGAGACGGATGAGTTGAGGAACAACCAGGTGTTTGCGAGGACCATTGCTGGATCAGCAGTACCACGCATGGTGACATTCTGTCCGAGGCCTTTACAAGCGAGGATTTCTTGACATTCGGATGAATAGACGGGAGACTTGTTGAGAGCACCGTAGATGTCAAGTTTGTAGTCCTTGAAGCCCCATTCGTTTGTTATGATATCGGCAGCTAGTAGAGCTGTCTTGATGTCTTTCGCGAACCAGACATGAGAAAGCATAGTTACTGTTGGCGTCTTTGTTTTGATTTCTGTGACCGGAGCGAATTTCGTCATGTCAGTGATGCCGTTAACAATGGGGTCAACCTTGCGACGGAAGACATTGCGATGCGTGAGTTGTCCTTTGGCACTTCCAATCTCTACTTCCCATCCTGGGTTGAAGAAGTCTAGAACACGGGGTCAGTCACAACGTAAGAATCTTGAGCAAGCATATACATACCGGCACATGGAAGGATCTGATCGGCGTGGTGAAGAATGAGGCAAGAAGTCAGTTTCATCAGGCCCAGCAACGAATTTCTAATGAAGGGTGGTAAAGTGCACATTGCGGATGAAAGGTAGAGGTTTGTCTCACGCCAAGAAATCGCGTGGTCCCAGATCTGGAGCGTACAATTACGCTTCAGCTTGCAGACGATACCATAGGAAGCGGAGACACTGTGATGAGAGGCCTGGAATACGTGGGGAATCTTGTCGGGGATCGGGATGGAGAAGATGAAGAGATCTGGGATTATTAATATATCTCATTGCAGGCTGGGGCGTTTTACTCACATCTGTACCATAACTCCAAGGCTGTGTCAAAGTGCCCAAGGGTTGGCAACTCAGTACGGAACCATTCATTAGCTGGCTGGGCGTTTGGCATATCGTCCGTCAACCACAGCTTTCTCCACGAGTCTTTGACAATATCGCTTGTCCACACTTCTTTCCAGTGACGCGAGTCCTGGAAGTAAGTGTTGAGATTGACTAGAGCACGTGTTGCTTGCTTGACGTCTGCTGAGGTCATTGTAGTAGCTCGCGCCCCACGGACAAGAGCCGTCAGGGTAGGAATGAAGTTTGTCTCAATGTCAACCAGGGTTGCTGCCTTCACCAGGTGATCAACCTCACTATCTAGCTTGTTGGTAAACATTCCATGGTTTGGGTGCATGAAATCCAAGCCCCATAGCGGAATGATCTTGAGCGATTCGACGTTTTCTTCGGTCTGGTGCTTGGGCAATCCGAAGTCATTAGCCGACTCCACGACCATGTGCCATTTGATAGTGCGCAAGTTGTTGATGAGATCTCGCCGACATGCCGAAACGCCACCACCCTCGTTTGGCCAAGTTCCAGTGTCGACCGCAATGACGTGTAGTGACTTATCAGTGTCACGTTGAAGTGCCTTGGTCCTAGTGAAAACGACAGCATCTCCACCTTGACCAAAACTGAAAAGGTCGCTCATTCGGATGGCGAGAGGAGTCCAAGCACTGATGTCACTTGTAAGATCCGAACTGGCCATGATGGCGTCTGCGTGGAGTGCCAGGTAGTCTTCTGCTTTGACGAGACTTCCACGGTCACGGCGTCTCCAGTAAGGTCTTAGCAGTGCTTCCTTGCGAATCAGTTCCTCATCGACCCAACGAATGACTACTCCGTCAAGATCGTTGCGCTTCTTCCAAGCTTTCCAGAGCTGGGAACGAGCCCTTGAAGTAGAGATGTCTTGCTGTTTGACGTTTGTTCGGAACATTCGGCTCAGGAAGTTTGAGGTTGGTGTCTTGAACGCCAGTAACGGATTTTCATCGGCGAAAGTGCAGCGGGTAGGTTTCTTGAGGACACCCAGCCAATCGTGACGAATCATGTCTGGTGTATCCACCAACACACCGTTGAGCTTCGTCGTTATCGTTGGATGGAATTTGTGATCATAGAACCATGTGCATTCGTACACATCGGCGCCTTGGACGAAAGTTGCTTCATGAACACGGGGAGTCGGGATCCAGCGCTCCATTTTCTCGGAGTGGCGGACAGGAGGTGCGCACCAGCTGACATTGGCTGACATATGTGGAAGTACGAACTCGGCACGGAGGAGCTCATCATCGTACTTGGCATTCTTCCGGTAATGATACTTGAAGCGCACCAGGTTGTTGTGGCTGATGTAACTTCCAGATTCAATGTGGCCTTTGTGATTGTACAAGACCCTTGCGCCTTCGTTCTCACCTTTGCTGCAGCTACGGCCAAGGGGTATTTTGCTTGACCTCACTTTCGAGACTTTGATCTTGCTCTGTGTTTGCTTCGTTCCGTATTCGTAGACAAACTCATTAGTAACCGAACCGTTCTTCCATTCCTGTCTTAGTGTGATGCGCATCTCATTGTCGTAATGAGCAGTCCGGATGTGACCCCAAGTAGGCTCTTGCTTCAGATCTCCTTGATAGAAGACCAACTTGACTCCCCCATTCTTATCAGGGTGAACAAATGCTGTCTCAGTGTCGCCACGGTTTTGGATGACTAGACGGTTCTTTTTCTGAATGATCAGACTTCCTTTCACAGTTCCTGCCAGATCTGCAATGTCTTTACGGCGATGATACAAGAAGAACGGAAGGAACACCGACATAGCAGCTCGGCTGTAGATCCACAAGCCGGTGAGAATAAACGTGGTTGGTTTAGCCACAATCTGTGGTTTGTGTAGCAAAGCTCCATTCAGCTCGCGCTGATACTCAGGATCGGCCATGCACGCCAAAACGAAGAACTTTACCCAAGTACCGGCAGAATGGTAAACATAGGCGATCGGAAGGCGGATATACTCGGTAAACAAACTCAACATGGACACAGCTGAGCGGTTGAGTACTGGATGGTATGCTGTTTGGATATCCGCGGTCATTTGGCGATATTCTTTGTTCGAGAGTGACTGATCGCCTCGGTTTCTGAAGAAACCATACTTGACCACCGCCAAGTAGGCCCCTAGGTCATATCTTGCAATGCATGAGAGAATTGTGCAAGACTCCTCAGTGGGGATATTTTCATGGATCCACGATAATTCCTTGTTCGTGTAAGGTGCTCGGACTCCCATACAACGTCGGAAGAACAGCCGTCGTATCTCCAACGGTAGAGTATCCCATTGTGTTTCGCAATCGATCCCAAGGCACAAGTTCCGCAACAAGTCTTTGCGACAAGCTTTTCCAAATGCTAAAGCATCTTGTCCCGCAACCAGACTCGGCATCGAACGTCGATTACACTCGGATATGGCATATGGGTCACCGTCATTTTGCCTGCAGGCAAGGATGGATTCCGCAATCTCAGCTTGAGAATGTGGGGTCATGAACAGTGTTTCCATACAAGCGTGTAGCAAAGTTTCGGCGATGGCTGCACAGTTGCTGCTGATATTTGTTTGCCCGAAACTGGTATGCTTCGCATCCGACGCCATGTACAACGTCAAATGGCCTTCGGAAAAGTGCGAGATGGCACGAAGATCACCGTTGAAGTCGACTACAGCCTGAAGAGGGACAATGAAAACCTCGATCTGACCGCTCTTCCAAGCTGATACGATTCGCTGAATCGTCAATGAAATGTTCGGGAAGGCTTGGATAGCAAGCCTGGAAATACTGTCCGGTGTGCATGACAATAACAACGCATTGATTTGATCACCAGGTTGGCCAGCTGGATTGACGCGGTATCTGTTCTCTTTTGGAGCAGCTCGAATCTTGTTGCAGTATGCGCGGAGCTCGCTCTGGCTGTATTCTGCGTCGCTATTACCGCTGTTGTAGGCATGGAACTTCTCGATTGTCGATGGCTGCATTCCGTGCTCAAGGTGTCCATTCATAGTTTCGCCTGCCTTGTTGGAGCGGAAAACTGTTGAAAATGATTCAGACACCCATTTGCCTAGATCGAGAGCTTCGGGCGTACCCAGCTTTGCAGTACGGAATGAAAGGAGGGCTGCTGTCCAGGTTGACGCAGCGAGTGCGATGATCCTATCGTACAAAAATGTGGGGAAGACTGCGAAGAGTACATTGCCTACTATCAAGCCGACAACCACGGCTGCGAGGAGCGGCATCAGTGCGTGCGGGCCAGAAAAGATCTTGTTGTACTGATATAGCAACAGTCCGCTGTAGGCACCTACGTAGGCCAGGAAAATCGTCAGTCCGGTAGGCGACCCATTGAAGATCCAGATGAGGGCTGTGCAGAGAGCAAGCGCCCACACGTGGACGCCGATGAAGCGGCACAGGGTGTTAAAGTAAAGGTGTCGTCTGAATTTCAGATCGTTTGCCTTGGCTTGCTTAATCTGTTGCGTGTTTTCGATTGAAATGGGAGCCATCTGCTCTGAAAGAGTGTGTAGATGCTGAGCCTTGTAGTCGAGTAGAACGGCGCCAATAAGGTAATAGGCAAGTCCAAACCCGACTGACAGACGGAGAACGGAGTCCTTCTCATCTGTAAGATTGTATGCAAGTCCTAGACCAACTGAAAGTCGAACGGTCTCGTTTGTTCCAGGTCCTAGATCGACTGATTGGCCACCAATCAGTAAATCCAGCCATCGATCCATGAGTGCGACCAAGAAGTAAAGAATGCCACAGTAGATCTCATCCCCAGCTGTTCGCCAATGTATGAAGGAGTTGTGGAGACGAATGCCTTTCTGGGACTGTTGCATACTTTCAAGTGCGACTTGCGTCTCTAGGTTCCAAGTCGAACTGTATGGGATTGGTCGCTTTGTATCAGTTATGCGAGCGTACCAGTCCAGTAGAAACAATGTTGAATCCCAGCAGCCTGCCATCTGTTTCACGAAGGGATCTTTGGTGGACTTTTGCCAGAAACGACGTCCCCTTTCTTTTAATACTGCTTCGTGAAGGGCGTTGCGGCAAAGCGCTAAGATGGCTGGTTCACTCATGCCATGAAATATTTCTGTCTCAACAAAGGACCCCTCCGAAGAAGGGGCGAGGACATCATCTCTGACGGTTGAAGTGATACCACCCTTACTTTGGCCATTCGCTGTGACGGACTTAGCGTTGACGTTTCTATTGGGATGCAACGGGACTTACCTTTATTCTGGAGCGCAATCTTTTCCTGTTCGCGTTCCGAGCATACCTTCATGTACCAGTTTTTGACATCGGCATCGTTAAGCGTCTTGATACCATGGTACCAGGTTACCCATTGAGTTGCCACGCGTCTGGTACCCAGAATCAAAAAGCTGACAAAGATATACAGGACGCCCACGTAGACGTAGATGTCTCGGCCATGCATGTCAATGAAGATGGTCAGGATAGGCGAAATGACCAAAGTTGGGATAACCAGGATGATGATCTTGCGCCCGTTGAGAAAAGTGGATCCGGGGATTTGATATGTGGAAAGCACGGCCAGGACTGTCAGATAGGTAGTTAGCCCAAGGAGATAGAAGAAGAAGACGGCACCATTGCCAGGACCTGAGACAGCCGAGATGACAATAAATCCGAGAAGACACCCAGCCAGGGTGAAGGCCAAGCCACCAACCAATCGTGTGAGCACGAACATATTAGCTGCTGAAAATGCCATAGAAATGAGGTAGTAAGTACCCCCAATAGAGATCCAGGTTCCTACGGCGCCAGAGAGAAGCAGCGAACACATCAACGCCATCGTGGCATAATAGCTCTCACCTGGCGACATCCTCACACTCAAGTAAAGGCCGTGCCCGGTGGTTGAAAGAAGCACGATATCTATATGTTTCAGCCCAGACCAACATCAAAAACGACAACAGTACTCACCGACAAGTGCGGGAATCGCAAAGACACTCAGGAACGTAAAGCGACGATAGGCGGGCATAACGGAGGGCTTCTGCTCAGGATCGATATCTGTCTGAGCTGCGGCATAAGCGGAAGCAAATGTAGGCGCGTTGAAGATCCACATTGGTGGTTGGTGTTCTTCTTGGTTGTAATAAGCTCTATGCTTATTTGACAGCAAAATGCCCATGTCACTTGGCTTGATGTCAAAATACGCCTCACATCTGGATCCCAGGGCAAACAGCTCTGCAAAAGCCGCACTCTGGTCGGAGTACTGGTTGAAGAGTGGGTTTCTGTCTGAAACTTCGATGTACACTTCTTCAAAACCAGCCTTCCTAGCTGCACAAAAGATACAGAACAGAACAAAGTCGGCCGCCGAGTCGAGAGTTCCTCGACTGGTAATGTTGGATATGGCTGCAGTGATGATGTCCAGCTTCTGATGGTCTCGCCACCACAATATGTCGTTGAACACTTTGGAGATGTGTCTGAACAACTGTAAGGCGTGTGCTTCATCAAGCGACGGCACACGGGAGAGACGATACCATTTGAGCTTGGCGTTGACCAGTTGCTCGTCGGTAACCTTCTCGCCGATGTAGTCCACGTTACTCAGTTGCTTGAACTGGTGGTACGTGGGAACATCGATCAGCAGCTCTTTACATCGTTCACGGATAGCGCAAAGTAACGAGCAGTCGTCCTCCCATTCAGAGTACCGGATGTGCTGCAAGTACGACAGAAGTTCTGAAGACGAAAGAAGTTCCATATCTTGAAGCAGCCTTTCCGGTAGTCGCTCGGGTGAGAAGGACCCAGCGGCGAATTCAGTCAGGCCATACTCAGCGAGAAAGCACTGATATCTGGTGAAGCCACGCATGCTCAGATAGGTGTGAAGCAAGACGCCCCTGACATCTTGTACCGACTTTGAGATGTATACAATGATCGCTTTAGTACGGGGATCTAATTCCCATACTCCCCAAAATGAAGCGCCGTTGGGAGTATGGAAGCCTGAATCAAGTGAAGAAAACACCTGGAATCGATAAGGGTCAGACTCGTCCTGGATAGCGTGGTTCAACGCTTCAGCAAGACCTTGGATGGATTCTTTCATAGTGGGCACAAGTTTGAGAAAGTGACTGCTGCTGGAAGCAAAGCGGCTGAGAATCTCAGCAGTCGAACGAAATTGCTCCGCGGGAAGACGGCTGAGTAACTTGAGGTCTCGCAGATGCCGTTGCGATTTGAGCACGCGATCGAAATCGGCCTTAGAAGCATCAAGTCCAATCGGAAAGCAGCCTAGCGATGAATACGGTGATCCGTCGAATGAGCATGAGAGCGGGTTGTACGTGTGCGCTTCTACGGCCATGGTCCAATCAAGCCCCAAGCTTGTCGGTGATGAGGGTTCTTGGCGAACCAACACCCCGTTCTCGTCAACTTCAGGGTATTCGATGGTGAGCGTAAATGTACTTGATGCATCGTCATCTTCGAGTGCGTTCCCATCCAAGCCAGAAAGTGAATCAGCTAAAAGAGGGAAGATCTCTTGCAGCGGCAAGTAGTCGTCAATGAGACTGGAAAATCCAGGTGAAAGCTAGCCAGGTTCAGTATCAAGAATTCATAAGTGACTGGAAGACCTACGGTGCGTGCATTTCGATATTTTTCGTGGACGTCCATGACCTTTCGATCCTTCAACCACTGAAATGCCGCCAAGGGCTCCTCACAAGAGCTAACGTCGTGGATATCCGTCAAAGCCCGTTGTCGTGGGAAGTAGGGAACTGCACCGTGATAACTGCACCACATGTGCGCTCTTCGAAGAACAGCGTGTGATAGCTCAGCATCGTCATCGACTGTATCCCACATCATCGTGATGAATGCGCGCTGGCAAGCTTGTGACACAAACGACCTAGTCGTTGTTTTCATCTTATCCATGTCGAAGAAATCTCGGCGCTCTCCATTTGATTTGATGGTACCATTGCGGACGATTACGCCGGCAAACAGCGTGAGGTTGAGCTTCTTTACGCCGTCAAGGAAGTCGGGAGCACCAACTTCCAGATATGTATCCAATCCATGCGCTGAAAGAAGCTTCGTCAGACCATGCAACAGAGCAATCGGGATGCGATCTCGCCACTCGGCGATGAGAACACCGGTAAAGTATCGCTTCTGGCCTGGCTGTCGCAAAGTTTGCTGAATGGTCGAAGACACAATGTGTACGACTCTCGAAAGATCCAGTTCGACGTCCGGCGCAGCAGAAGGGATGATATGGGCTAGATCAAGTCGCGCGATGATGTGAGGCCCCATGGGAACACTGTCGTTTCCGACAGCTTCTAGTACCCCAGTTTGTCGATAGTCCAACACCACGGCTTCCCATTGTGATAGCACATGTGCCTCCTCTTGGGTAACGGGATTTTCCAACTTGCCAAGATAGACACCAAAGGACGACGGTTTCGGTGGAAGGTTATGCGTTACGCGAAGGACACTCGAACTTTCGGACACGAGATGGATGCGCTCCTGTACAGCTCGTGGTAGAGTAGACTCATCGTCATCTTTCTACAACATTCGTAAGTCTTGGCGCTGTCAAACACTGCATTGCTCTTACCTTGAACAGTTTTTGAATGGAGCGATAGGTAGACCATATCAGAGCGAGAATACCAATTAGTCCACTAGCACCGATGATAGCGATGAGCGTCCACTCCCACCAGTGTTGCACCTGGGTGCCATTTCTGAACGCTTTAATCCCTAGAATATCTGGCTGAGGCATGGTTATGGTGGAGACGTATTCCTACTGCACAGCATATGCCTGCGCTGGCAGGTTCGTCCGTGAATAGGCTCTAGAAGTTCGATTTCGGGTGTAGAATCATAAACATTGGTCATAAGATGCTCATCAAAGAAGAGATAGGTGGGCGGTAAACTGTTTCATGGAGAAGCGCTGCCACAGTGTGGTCGAGACAACGAGAACGACAAGAAACCAAAAGACAAGAGTGCTGGCCAGGGTTTACTTTTCAGCTACAATTAGAAGCCAGCTGGAAGATGGTCAAGAGATGCATGGTGTGCTTCGTGTGTTACAGTCAGGTGTTAGCTGCTGTCGATCTGAAAGTGCATTAGCAACCAAAGCATTGTCCACCGCTGCAGGATCGGCAGCAGCAGCAGAAACGCCCCCATCCTTCGAGAATATTACGAGACGGCTCTTGGCGGATGCGAGTAGTTTTGAGGCGGCCGTCAGCGAGCGACTGACATAGGACAAAAACTTTTGGCCGTGCATTGGGAGGAGCATGGGCATGGTACGCTAGTGGAATAGAGTGGCCGGATTCATCTATCCCGGACAGCGAACTGGGACCTCGTTCCCACTAGGGTGGTGCCCGCGGTTCGGCAACAGTGGATGTCGTGGCGACGTGGTGAGAGTGGTGGACCAGAGGAGTCGAGACGAGGCTGACACCCTGGGCAAGGTTTGGTTCGCCTCAGCCTGTGCGCGCGCTAAATTTGGCCCACTTGAAGCGTCCCGCCCGGCATCCATTTTAGCCTAACCTCCTCCGCACTACGACATTAATATCAAGCTTCATCTAATCTGGAATTCGCTCCGGCCATGTCTCCGGCACCCTTGCAGTGCCATGCAATCCTGCAGGTCACGTCTGAGCAGGCATGGCCCTGACCACATGTATGGGCTGACTGCGTGCACATACAATACTACATACATACTACATACTTTGGGAACAAGCCGTGCCAGGGGACACGGCACAAGCAGCTCCTCAACACATTGGACAGGTCATGAGCTTACGTACAGCAAGTTCCGGCCCCCGTCGGCGACCATCTGAGCGCGCTGCAATTTCTGCCTCTTCGCTTTGCTCCAGTCTCGGGTACGTACCCAGCGACCTGGTTGAACAAAGCCGAGAATTAAGGATTGTATCCCGCTCCGGCTTGTCCTTCACGATCTACAGTGGCACACTCATTTCACGTGGCATTGGGTATTCAGCCAGTTCTATGCTGGCCAGCAGATCCGCCAGGTTGATTCTGGCCACCAGGTCTATTTTGGCCAACGGATCTGCCAAGTATCGTGCCTGCCAAAATCGTGTTACGCCCCATTGTATGTCAGCATCTTCCTAGTTTTTACGACCTCCACGACCTTTGGAGGCGTCGAGCTGAACTCTGTGGTGTGGTACGCCTGAACACTAGGTGGATGACAAGATTCGTACTGGCATTGTAGTCGAAACCAAAATGGAAAATCAATAGTGCCTTGGACATTTACCGCATCTGGACCAATATGCTCCAAGTGACCTATGGCATGACTTTTGCCGAGACTTGTTTATTAAGATGCCTAAATTTCCTTCACAGAAAGACAGTTTAAGCCTTTACATTGTTCACTCCGTCGTTATCATGGCATACTCTTCACTTTCGTTATTGCGAGCATGCCTGGGCTCCAGTTTGTTCCTCTTTTTTCACCAGGCGTCGGCGTACGTGGGGAGCGCGACTGTGTCTAGCACCGTTCTTGTCATTGCACGCGACACCACGTCAGCTCTCAACAGCGCCTCACTTGGTCTGCAAGGCTATGGCATACCTTATGAGACACTCGTTGTGCCCCAGGCCGGCATTTCTAACCTTCCATTACTCAACTCCTCTGCAACTAATGGTAACTATGGTGGTATCGTTGTTGTTGGCGAAGTCAGCTACAACTACGACAACTCGTACCAAAGTGCCCTCACCACGCAACAATGGGACCAGCTATACGCTTACCAGACCAACTTTGGTGTGAGAATGGTCCGCCTGGACGTATTCCCTACGACCGAGTTTGGTGTTGTTAGCAAAGGTGGCAGTCTGGACGATCAGCCCGTCACCTTTACCAATACCACCGGCTTTGCAGCAGCCAACCTCAAGACGTAAGTGCAAAAATCTCCTTTCTGCCAGATAGCACAATATGGGATAGTGGCCCCTCAATTTCACAAGCGCCATCTGTGGCGAAAGTATATGAGCAGGATCTTAAGATGCAGGCATGGCTAACCATGTTGACAGGGGTGTGCCAATTAGCATTGCCAGCATCTACCATACTCCAGCAACAATCACAAACTCATCGATCGCTTGGGAGTTTGCTTCTTTCTCCACCGCTGGAACTGCCGCAGTCATTAATCAAATTGGCTCTCGTCAACAAATGGCGTGGTTTCTGCCGTTTGCACTGGACTGGGCCCCATCCAGCAACATCCTGCAGCATGCGTGGATTACCTGGATGACAAGAGGCCTCTACCTTGGATTTAGGAGAATCTACCTCGGCGCACAAGTTGATGACATGTTCCTAGAGACGGGTCTTTATCGCCCGGCAGGTCAAAACTACCGCTGCACGCCCGGTGATCTCTCAGCGCACGTCACGTGGCAGGCTAACCTCAACTCGAGGCTGCCAGCGGGATCTGAATTCTTCATTGAGATTGGTCACAACGGCAATGGTGACATCGAAGCATCTGCATACACCGACAAAGGCCAGACAACCTGCAACCCCCCACAGGCCATTGAATACCCCGATCAGCCAGATGGCAGCCCTGAATACACTAAGCCCCCTGGCACCGGTGTCAACATCTGGCCGACTACGCCGACTTCGTACAGCTGGAGCCTTCAGTGTGCCCAGATCGACCCCCTCGAGAACTGGTTTGCGGTCACATCCAATCGCGATGCATTTGCTCACGTTTCACACACCTTGTACGTAAGAGTGTTGCTAAACTTTGAATATTGCTGACAAGACACTAGTTCCCACATGGACTTGACTAACGCCACATATTCGGACACAGCTAAGGAGATTTCCTTTAACCGAGCCTGGCTGAAGCAAGTCGGGCTTGATGCTGCTAAGCGATTCAGTACCAATGGTCTCATCCCTCCTGCCATCACAGGTCTACACAACGCAGATGTCATCAAGGCCTGGATGGACAATGGCATTGCCAACGTTGTTGGAGACAACACCCGTCCACTTCTCCGCAACACGCAGAGCACTTTCTGGCCATTGAACACGACTGTAGCAGGCAATGGCTATGCTGGGCTTAATGTCATGCCTCGCTGGGCTACTCTCATCTACTACAACTGCGATCTCCCAGCTTGCACTACGCAGGAATGGATCGATACATCTGCCGGACAAGGCACATTCACCGACCTTCTGAACAATGCCCGAGACACTGCCATCCGCAATCTCTTCGGCCTACACTGGGATCCGTAAGTTATCTGCTGTACTCTCGCTTCATAGACATTTGCTGAGAAAGTGTACAGATACATGTTCCACCAGGCCAACATGCGTGTTACCGATGTTCCAAGCACGACTGTGAACGGCAAAACCGGACAGTTCTCGCTGCTCATGACATGGCTCGAGGTTGTCACCACGGAGATGACTCGCCTGTATGTACCCTATGCCTTATTTGGTTAAAGCAATTGCTGACGCATTATACTTTGTAGTACTACATGGCCTATGAAGACACTCAAGCACGACGACATTGCAAAGCAATTCCTCAACCGCCAGGCACGCGATCTCTGCAGGCCTAGCATGACGTGGAAGACGTCGACCAATGGCGCGAACATCGAGTCGGTCAGCGTATTCACTGCGGGCGGAAACCGGTGTGGAACGACCATTCCGATCACTGTGCCCGGCGCAGTGGCCGACACGACTGGTGCGACAAAAGAACAGCTGGGAAGCGACCCATTGACCCTGTGGGTGACGATGAGTGGTGCAAGCAGACAGTACAGGCTTTCTTCGGCGTTGCCTCTCTAGGCTTCAGTGGCGGCATTTCAATACTCCATTGCATAGGGCAATGATTACGTTAGAGTTACCAATGTATAATGCGATGCCTGTGAAATAGTACGAGTGGGTCCCAAAAGAAAAATCGACGTCGTGTGCAGCCTCAGAATAATCGCGAATAATAGTTGTTGTTGTTCTTTTTTGACACGAATGGCGTGCTTAGCCCGTAGTTTAAGCGGTCAGATTAGGCTTGCCGCCAAGTTCAACGGTGTTCCAGCCACACACGGGCGAACAGGGGGGAATATCGAAAATCCGTATTTTCGGGACGTTGTATGGATGGCGCCCCGGTCCGTACTGGGTACAGGCGCCACCTTGAAACTGCTAGTGCATCCTGTTACCCCTCCTCCACGACCAATCCCCTTAGCTTCATCGACCGTTCATGGTGGCGATTTGCCTGACCAGACTTTTGAGGGAAAATAAGCATCCTTCCAGGCATCAGCCCTATCACCAACCGGAATCTTTTCCTTGCGCCGCACCAGCCACACGCCCTAGCCCCATGGTAATGAAAACTCATGCCACGTCAGGCTAGCATGTGGTTTTATATAACAACCTTTATATTGCCTGCCTGCAACTAACATCGCTCAGCCGCAAGTACCGAATAAGAAAAAAGTGTCACGACGCGACTGCGCCGCTCACGCCGCGTCTCCTTCCTGCCAACCTCGCAGAGCTTGGAATTACATTTCAAGTGCTGATGGGCGTACTGTTCGGCGTCGTTCGGGAGACTATTGAATATATCCTAGCCAACACACAACCACCACTGGCCTTCTCTCTCCACCGTGACGCTAACCACAACCCTCTTTTTTCTCATGCGCTGACATCCGGGGGTGCCTGAACGTCCTCGGTTAAAGTCTCCAACCAACTACACTCCTCCACTCCCTAACAAACAAAGTACCTCAAAAGAAAACATATACAAGAAAAGAAATGGATACGAAACCGACACTACGCTCCCAGTCACGCCGTCGCAAGCTGCTTTGCATTGTCTTGCCAATTGTCGTCGTCTGTATTCTCGCCATCGCACTGGGCGTGGGACTGGGAATCGGACTAGGCGGCTCTGGCGGAGACGATGACAACAACAACAATAATTCGCCATCGCCACTCCCAAACCCCAACGGCACACTTCCATGGGTTCCGGCCGTATCATCAACCTGGCAGATTATTCTTTCGCACCCACCTGACCTGACTGCGTCGTCTGACCTTACCCCCAATGTGAGCATCTACGACATCGACCTGTTCGACACACCCCAGTCGACAATCGACGAGCTGCACGCTCGCGGTATCAAGGTGATATGCTACTTCAGCGCCGGCAGCTATGAGAACTGGCGATCCGACGCCAAAGACTTCAAAGACGCCGATCTAGGCAAGCCACTGGATGGATGGCCCGGCGAGAAGTGGCTCGATCTGAAGAGCGAGAATGTTCGAAGCATCATGCGGAAAAGAGTACAGTTGGCTTCTAGCAAGAAGTGTGACGGCGTCGACCCAGACAATGTGGATGCATACGTAAGTCTACTCGCTTCTTCCCCTTGCGCCCCCGGGAGTAAAAACAAAGAAAGAAATTAACATGGCGTGCCTGTAGCAAAACGACAATGGGCTCAATCTCAAGTCTGAGGACTCAATCGCCTACATGCAATTCCTCTCCAACATCACCGCACCCCTTAATCTCACGCTTGGGCTCAAGAACGCGGGCGACATCATTTCCGCCGTTCTCCCCATCGTGCACTTCTCCGTCAACGAACAATGCGTTCAGTACGGTGAATGCTCCACCTTTGCACCCTTCATCCAGGCCGGCAAGCCCGTATTCCACATTGAATACCCCAGCGGCGCAGGCGCCGAGCAGGGACTCAAGGAGAATGTGCTCGGCGACTTCTGCACTAAGAGTGGAAAGGGTGCGGGGAGCGAGGGCTTTAGCACCGTATTGAAGAAGATGGAGCTAGACGGGTGGGTAGAGTATTGCGATGGCAGCGTCAACGTTACGAATATCAACGAGTCATTGGGCGGGCACGATGATGGCAGCTCCTAGTTTAGTAGAATTTTTTTAACTTCTACATCACTGATTGTTGACGTGGTGGTGAAACAATAATAAAGTTCAGAAAATCTTACAGTAGTAGTCAATTGTATTACTAACTCAGTTCCGTACACGACGTATAGTAGCTCCGCGGTGAACATCCGAGCGCACACACATTTTTGTTGTTTTCTCCAGGGATCCCGTCATTCAGATTTGCGCTTGAACTAGCACTGGCCTCGCCTTAGTGACTTCCAAGTGATCCCCACATCCCGAAAGCATTGACACTACCAATTGCTCCCGTCGTCAATACGTCGTGCTCCTCAACAGACGGTAAACATGGTGTCATAGCATGGCGTGCTCGCGCACTACCACCACCGGCGTCTCTAGCCCTCAGTTTGATGCATGTGAATATAGTAGTAGTTCCTTCGGTCATCGAAAAGTACCTCATGCCACTGTCAAAGCGCTTCCCGAGCTGAAAACCCAGCACCGTGTAGAGGCCGAACATGGCGTTATGAGGCAAAAAAAAGAGCTCGTCCCGAGTATCGTGGACCGAGATCGTGCCGTTTTCTCCACTGGGCGCGTAGTACGACCACACGTGTCTTTTCTCTCGGTCAGAACACAAAATATGCGATGTTGCACAGCAGCTGTGGACCAAAGTGGTCCGCATCTTGCCATGTCTCCACCCGAAGCCTTGACCGTGGGAACACGACCAGCTGGTCCCTGAGCCCAGGCGGAACTGGGCCTACGGCCATAATCCGGGGAATCCATGCCGATATGATCATTTTTTTATTTGTGTATGAACTTGGCTACATACGGCCAGCTGTAACACACTTGAATTGGTCTGGCTCGTGTTGAGTGTCGATCATCCAAGTGGTGGAATTTAGTATACGATGCTGCAACTTGCGAAAAGCATGCATATGTGTAGCCTACGCGGGTTAAGGGTGCCATGCGCCAAGGAATATCTACCGGCCGGATGAATGCACTTCAATACCCGGTCTAGGTTGTGCGCAGGTGTCTACACCGGTCAGTAGCAGAGCGGTAACTGCGCTCGGCATTCAAGGCTGTGTTTGGAGATTGCCATGACGGGTATATGGTACTTGTTAACTTAACGTTTCATCTGGACATAATGCTCTGTAGAGTCATGTTAGTACCAGAACCCTGCCTGTAGCAGACTGCAACTCATCCAATGATTATGGGCGTCGGAACATCCATGTCAGTCCTAGACAACTGGGTAGGCGGGCGCGCTTAGCGAGCAGGCTTGCAGAATTGGTGTATAGAAAGCTTACGTTGTGCAAGGCGGTCGGGCTGTGCTGGCAGGGAGGCGAGGCAGGAGTATCTAATTCTGAGCGCTTCTCTCGTATTCGGATGCAGGAAGCAAGTCTTCTGGGCTCCTGGGAAAGCCAAAAACCAAAATACCAAGGCTCGTTACCAGATTTCTGCAAGCCAATGGGCCCAGGCACACGGTGGTCCACTCGAAGGATGCATCCTTGAACACGACACACAAGGCGACCGGTCCACAATTTTGAATGCGCCATACATACGAGCGGCAAGGCGGCCAAGGGGGTAGGGGTAGGGGTAGGGGTAGGGGTAGTGCGGGGCAATCATCTCGCCCCTGCTCATTGTCTTCTTGGCGTCCGAGCCTGAAAGGCAAAAACTGCGATACGAACTGTACGGATGGACAGAATTAGCACAGATCATGGCGCGATCGCAATGGTGTACAGTAGTGAAGAGATCGGCAGGCCCGAGCAATTGGCTTGCAATGGCTCCCGCCATTGAGAGTGTGGAGGCGTCATCTAGTTGTAACTTTAGCTTTATATCATTGGAAGGGCTAACTTAAATCGACAAGGAAAGAGATCCCCCGTTATGCCGAGCAGCTCACCCACTTGGCTTGACGGGCACTACGACTAGTGTTCGGGGAGTTGTCGTTTCAACGCACAGCGCCTCGTTCAGCTTTCTTCGCCCAATGGCATCGCTGTTCGCAGACGTCATATGTAAGCCGGCTGCTCGCTTGCGACCTCAACTGCTTGGCATAATGGCTGGACCGGAGACTGGCGCAAGAAGCTATTGAAATCCTTCAAAGACAAAATTTTCTGACAACCTGTCACTCAGCTCGGCACAAAATCGGTACTTTGGGCACTCAGAATGATGCACTTGCCAAGCAACGATACGCAGAGCCGCCGGCATTCAAGTTACAGGGCAGGCACGAGGTAGCCACGGTATTCTGCCGGAGGTAGCATGGGTAGAATGAAATTCCCACAATTTCCGGTACCGAAACCTTCGGTGGAAAAATTCATAGATGCAAACTGATATAGAACGAGGGCTTAAAATTTCCGCACGGAGATGAGATCAGAGTTGGAATAGAGTGTTGACGCATGCTTAGCGCGTAAGCTAAGGACTAAAATGGCGTCTAGGAACAGTAAATGGCATGGGATTTGCTCACCGTCAGATCTGCCTGCTCAAGACAGCCTAGCATATGTGATATTAGTGTGAAGCTGGGGCTGGTCGAACCCCTGGGGTTCATCATCGTGAAGAATAGACTGCGTGAAAATCTTTACTTGTTCGGACTCCGCGCCCTGATTGACTTACTCTAGTTGTAGTGGGCTCTAGAACTATTCACCCGACGGCCTGGCGGTCCGTTCATGTCGTGCAATACTTTCTCAGATGGCGAACGCATACCTTGGGGAGTCCTTGTTCTGCATCAGCTCGTCAGTGGGTCCCGGCAGCGAGGTAAGCACGATTAGCCAAGATTTTCTTATTCCTTCATCCTGCGGATGCGACGACCAAGACCTTAGCCGCCGGTCGGTGCACCTAAATTGAACTGGCGGACCGAGGCTTCGCATACACGTGGGGTGCTGGATGCGACGGGGCAAATGCCGCCTTGCTGGTAAGGCTCAGGTGTCCGATGTGTGTCTCCCTTAGCTGCTTCTGCAAGGCTGTGGAGAGACACTTCCAGATCTCAGGACTAGCCAGCTCAGCCCAGCACGGCGTTAAGGCAGTCAATGACCGTGGACGAAACACTGTGAAGCCTTGTGTAATTGGAGCTAAAAGTGAGTCATATGATGCAAACACAGAATTAGAAGCAGCATGAATGCTGTCATCTTGACCAAGACGAAGCTTTGCATGGAATGTACCAGCGTTGCTCTGCTGCCAGGGTCATGCTGACGTTTTACCTCTTTTCCCCTGCGTTTTGAAGTGTTCCCTAAGGAAACGTGTATTTGGAGCTGAGGGCAGGTCTCGGGCTGCTTGGAAGAAACTCCATCGAACCATCGAGACTTTGATGGAGTGTCTGGATGGTGGAGTGAAGTTGCATGACAGCCTCGCGCTTATGGGTCTGCTGAGAACCGGCCGAACTCGAACCGCGTTGTGTAACCCTAGGTAGTTTCATGGACGGAAGTGGACTATCAGATGAACCAAACTACAGGAGCGCTTTCAAAACACCTAATTGAGCGAGGCCCAGTGTGGCAATGCGCATCCTGGCAAAACAAGCTTACCGATATAGCTCTCCCTTAGCCCGAACCTGTCTTCCGAGACCTGAGACACAATTCCCAGATACGCGCCGTAATCAGGTCATATTTGTGCGCGCACATGCTGTCGACAGAGATGCCGCTCAACGGCAGTGGCAAGTCATGCTCGTCCCAGAATAAGCATAAAGTGATGTCATCCAATACTGAGGTCGACATTCCAGTACACCAATTGCTGCTACGTAGCCGACGTTACACATATTGTTGAGCAAAGTGAGCGCTTCTACAGCTGTAGGGTACTTTGTGTTCGGTAGTGCATCTTCTCCGGGCCCACTCTATGCAGGTTTCCAATTGCAGTAAACTGTGCTCGAGGGTCACAGGTTTCCTGAACCGGTTAGGGATGTGGCCACTAGAACAACAGGGAGAGGGAGGGTTCGAACACATCATGGAAAGGATTCCACACATACCCCTGCTGAGGGGCAGGCATACATAGATGGGAACAATGGCCGAGCGAGACCCATCCATGGCTCTAGCGTAGGCACGGCTTACTATGGACCAATTGCGAAGGATTGGTTCCAGCCTCAACAATCCGATTTGGCACTGTCGTTCAAAAGTAGTCATAAAAAGTATTCATAAGCCTGGCCGAGTGGTGAGAATTGCCCCTGTCCTGCTGACGGGCAATGGTGGCCTTGACGGTAAACTCCAGACCAGACAACTGAAGGAGGACACTGCCAACTGCGTCCATTGAACCCTCTCGAATTCAGATGAAAGCAAATTTAGACATCGAGAACATGTTCGTGTAACCTGCATGGGTATGGCTGGGTATTGCCCATTCGGCGATGCAAATTGGACAGGGATCTTTAGCGATGCAAGAGGATATTTGGGAGAGCTGGGCCTGGAGAGACTCCGGGTCTCATGAATCGGGATCAAGCGGGATCAAGCGGGTTGGTGGTGCCAAGTAAAGTAGACAATATTGATGGCGCAAAAAAGTCTGGCTTTGACGTGTTCTGCCTAATTGACTGTAAGCAGAGTACCGCTGCGACGTGTGTGGCGTATATAAAGAATTTAGGGTTGGCATACCAAGACAGATCAGTAACACGCCGACCACACTCGCTCCTCTTCGTTCCTCTTCGCTCCATTCGCTCATTCAGCAAGAAAGGCGCGTTGCATACCACCATGTCTGCTTGTTCATCAACATTCTCGGTGTCGCCATCTGCGACACCAGAGCTGGTCAGCACACCAGCGACACAAAGTTCCGTGCTTTTCGACGACGACGTAGTAGCTGATCCTTTGGATATCGAGGGAGCCAGCTCTTCTTTCATCATGGTTGTTGGTGGATTAGGATATATTGGCTCTCACACAACACTGGAGCTGCTTAAGGAAGGATACAACGTCATTGTCATCGACGACCTCAGCAACTCGTACGAAAATGTCTTGACCAGAATTAAACTCCTTGCAGAGGAATTTTGCCGGTCACAGGGAAAACGGCTTCCGGAGCTGCACTTTCAACGACTGGACTACCGAAGCGCTCAGATGAAGACTGTGTTGGCCAATTACTCCTCGTATTCGGTCAGCAGTAAGGCAGCGTCAGTGAAAGCCCGCTTTCCGTACTCAAACCTTCAGCGAACGGATTCTGGAATCGAAATGGGACCATATGATACCCCAGAGCCCGTAATTGAACGTCGATCCAGGATAACGGGTGTTATCCATTTTGCCGCTTACAAGTCTGTTGAAGAGAGCATCAGCATGCCATTGAGGTATTACAGCAACAACGTTTGCGGCCTAGTCGACTTCCTGGGCCTAATTGAAGGATTTGGTATCAAAAACTTTGTCTTCTCGTCCTCAGCCACAGTATACGGCGAAGGCGCCAACTGTGGTGTACCGCTGCGTGAGGAGCTATGTGTACACCACCCGGAGACTTTTGTTGATAGTGAAGGAGTCGAACGTCGAGCTTTACCGGGTGTTTTGGGTCTCACCTCACCTTACGGACGATCAAAGTTCATGTGTGAATCCATCCTGGCCGATCTCGCTAAGGCGGATCCGACATGGTCCATCACTGCGCTGCGGTACTTCAATCCGGTATGTCTAACTGTGATGAAACTGAAAAAAAAAAACGGGGAATGGCTAACGAAACAAGGTCGGCTGCCACGAGTCGGGTATCCTGGGCGAAGACCCACGGCAGAAGCCCAGCAATCTGATTCCGGTTATTGCAACCGTATTGACTGGGGCCAGACCGGTGTTAGACATCTTTGGCACCGACTGGAACACTCCTGACGGAACCGCTGTGCGCGATTTTATTCACGTAGTCGACTTGGCCCGAGGCCATATTGCAGCTTTGGCAGCTTCTGCAGCGGGCCGCACAAAGGCGCCATTCCGAACCTACAATTTGGGTAAGCTTCATTTTTTTTAATCAATAACTTGCACCCTTGCATCTCAATACTGACCCCTTTCAGGTACTGGTAATGGACACACGGTTCGTGAAGTGCTTCACAGCTTGGAGGAAGCATCTCAACGAAAGATCCCGGCACGGGAAGTTGGACGACGAGCGGGAGATGTTGGATTCTGTGTAGCGGAAGTGCAGCGAGCAGAGACTGAGCTGCAATGGAAGGCCGAAAGGTCTCTGCAAGACTGCGCTGGAGACGTTTGGAATTTTACCAAGGGACGTTGTCCCGACGTGCCTGAGATTGGGAGCACGCAATGCTAGCGGGTGTTGTTACTAGCTACAGCGCCGTCCGCGGCTTACAGCTTTGGCTTCGGCTGACTTTGGCAGCACTTTTTCTCTTCGTTTGTTGTTTGAAAAGTTTTCGCATTGGTACTCGGCGTTCTTTTCTTGTTTCTCCTTACGAAAACGAGGCGCTTGTTAGCTTTGTTGGATAGAATATAACTGGCGTTAAATTTTACGTTTGAAGACGGATCGCATAACCCCTGAGCACAAATTGACTGCCTGTAATGTAAGCGTCATCACCTGTCACGCCCTTATGCAGCGCCACTGAAGGCTGTTGGGAGGTTTCAGAGAAACTGCCGTGGCAGTGGAAGAAAAATAATGGCCAGGGCGAGAGAAAAAAAACAAAGCCAGCGGGAGAGATAGGGCAGTTGTTCAGGGCCTGTGGCACATTGCAGGTCGCCACGCGAGCAAAAGCAAGACGAGACGAATTTTGGCTGCATGGAACGTGTGTAGTGTAATGAGGTCAGATGTAACATAGATACGTGGACATGGCAAGCCATGCAATCGTGCGTCTTGTTGAGGGCCGCGGTTACTTTGCAGAAGTACACTGTTGTCGCAGGCTTGCAGCTAGAGGGGCTGGATGATAGACGATGTGGCAAGTTGCGCTGAGGGGCGTTTGTGTGAACGATGTAGGTACATGTGAGTACAACAGTGAGGAGCCAAGAACAAGCTCAAGCCGTCATTTGCAGGCACATCCTGTGTGATCTGCAATCTGATCCAATCGCAGCGGGCGATCATGCGGCGAGCGGGCGACTCAGCTGGGGCGGTACGCTCGCCCCTTTGCGCCCAGCTGTGCGAACCGACGACTCAGTAGCCCCGCGAGAAAGGTCATTGCTGGTAGCGACAATGGCGAGGGGTGGATCTTGCGTGTCGCGCGTCTACCTAACGGCGCAACCAGTGGTGAGAGCGTTCCTAGTGGTTAGCAGCATGGCTAGGAGATGATGAGCAGCAGCGCGGTGCCCCTTTGTGTGAGCATCACCGATTGGATCTGGGAACGGGTCGGGAGTTTGTTGCGGGCGGCTCAGCGCTAACCAAGAACGGGACATCACGTGCAGTCCGCGGGCAGTCAGGTCAGTGACTAGCAGCCCGCACCCGTTGAACCTCAAACGTCTCCCCATACGCACAGTCGCGAATCCTGCTGCGTCGCCAGCTCTGACAATTGCTGCATCGCTGCAACGACAAAAGGATCCCAAGCAGAAGACGCGCGCTTCCGAGCCCCGCTGATGCCCCCATCCGCCATGCCCATGCCCGGCCACCCGGCGACCGGCCACTCGTCCTTCTCCGCCGGCGTGGATGCCGGCCTCTGGCCCAACCACCAGGACTTCTCACCACCAGACTCCACTGCCTCTCTGTCGCCGTCGCTGGGACTCCATCTGTCGCCCACGACGAGTGTTGCTACCCATCACAGCAGCAGCATCAATGGCAGTACTCCGCCTGCCCAGACGCCTGTCCAGACGCCCCAGTCGTCCAATGGCAGCAGGGCCAACTCCAACGCCGGCCTGAAGACCAGCCAAAAGTCCTCCAACGGCGACCAAGCAAGAGCCTCAGTCGCTGTCGCCTGTGTACAGTGTCGAAGCAGGCACTTGAAGTGTGACGGTGGGGTGCGATGTTCCCGATGTAGGACCGATAACGTCGAGTGTACCTACATCAAGTCACGACGAGGCTGGAAAGGGAAGCGCAAGAACAAAGACGACAACAGCGCACCCCCAGCCGCCCATGGTGAGTGCTTTGTTGTTCTGCGACAGCCATATGCCGTTCACCTCTAACAACAGTAGGACTGTCCCCCGCCGAGGTGGCCGCCAGCAATGGGCACATCTCGTCGCCTGAGCATTCGTACAGCAGCGACATGAACCAGCTTAGCCCGCCAAATGGTCTTGGTGTTCGACCAGTAGCGCCTCCAGTTGGTCAACTCAATCTGAATGGAACTGCTCGCTTGAACCGTTTTGGTCACCAGGGACCCGAGACTGCGGTCCAGGCATTCTATCACTTCTTCTACAACTCACACCCCTTCTGCTTACCAGAACAGCGCCTACTAGGCGTCTTCAAGGACCGACGTGCCCCGCTTCTTGAGTACGCAGTCCAGTTCATTGGATCGAGCTTCTTGACCTCTATTCCTACTGCCATGTACAAGGAAGCACTCGACCGCCAGATCAACAGCGGAAACTATGCAAGAGATGGATGGTCGGTGCAGGCAATGCTACTTTTTGCAATTGGTCTCCATGCGCACAACGAAGTTCCCAGAGCGGCGCAAATATTCGCTTTAGCCCAGGACCTAACGTTAGAAATTGGTCTTAACCGCATCGAGTTTGCGTTGATGAATGGAGAAAACGACCCACAGCTTGAAGAGAGCTGGCGGAGGACGTGGTGGTCCATGTTCACCGCTAACGGCATGATGACAGCTGTCAACCCAGGCGTGCAATTTAGGCTTAAAGATGTAGTGACCGATGTACCCCTTCCTTGCGAGAACAGCCAGTACTTCTCAGGTGTAAGTCACGACCCTTGTGTTCCGATTTGGCACTTGTTCAATTGGCTTGGCAATGTTTCCCCCCTTGGTTATACTGTACCCCTCATCTGACTGTACATGATCCGCCGCGACCATGCCGTTTTGGACTAATACCGTGCATAAGTAAGGCATACAATGACTAACTTTCAGACCAGCAAATCCCATACCCATCCACGCTGCAAGATTATGACGACTCGGCCTTCCTGTCGTCTTTCACTACCTTCAGTTCCTTCACCTACCTCATCGACGCCATACGAATCCTCGGCAAAGTTTTTGAATGCGCACGTCTCGACTCGACATTCGAATACCATGCTGTCGATGTAGTTGACCAGTACCTGTGCAATTGGCGGTTACACCTCCCGCAGTCCAAGATGGACATTGTGAACAACGACGGCGTTATCGACGAGGTGTTGTTCCAAGCACACATGGTCAATGCAGGCAGCACAATCATGCTGCACCGGCCACGAAGTAACCTCGGATTTGGAAGAGTCGAAGGCGTCAATATATGTGTGCAACCAGGGCAAGTGCTGTTGCCGACACAGACACGAGAAATCCATACGGCGAAGTGCCTCACGTCGGCCGAGAACATTTCGTCACTGATCCGTCTACCGGGCCACCTGCTACATCACACGCCGTTCTTCACCTGTGTGGTTGTCATGGCGTCAGTAGTCCATCTCTCGTACTGGTCTTTCCTCGTTCCCGACGGCCAAGACGACATCATCAAGCAGTCGATCCGTCTTGATGTAGGCACTCTGCAACAATACTCCAACACGTGGCCGATTGCCAGTGTTGTACTAGGCCAGGTGCGGGGTGTTGCACACACGCTTTTCAACAGCAAAAAGGCCATGGGCATTCATCTGTGGAGCAATATTGATCAGCACGATATCATTCGCAACGTCATCGAGGAGGGAAGCCATGTCCCACAGCAGCAGTATGCGCAGTTGATTGCTCCGTAAGTGCTTTCTTTTCGTCACAGTCTCCATCTCGTCCACGGGAACAAGATTATAGCTAACCTTGCTGCAGGATGCTAAAGTCGTAAACTACCATCGGATTCTGTTATTTCCACAATCTGCTTTCACTATCCCCTTCGTTGCCGACATGATCTTTTGATGTGCTTGGGAAAAAAACAAGCTATGGCAAGGAGCGTCGGTGTTTTTGTAGTTCCCAACAATGGTTCTAATCTGGCTTCCATTTCTCAAGGGAAATAACTCTGTCCAGGATTTCGTTTCGTTATCTCTCGGTCTCTTTTGTCAAATCTCGTTGTATGCTTCTCTTTTTTTTCAAACGCAAGCGTACCCATGTCACCCTCATGTTCTCTCTGTTGTTTTCTCCTTTCTGTATCAGACCTCGGTCCTAGTGCTATCTCGGCGGCGAGGCTGTCCCACCTATGCTGTTGTCTAACGAAACAATGTATATATACCATTTCTTCATCTGATCAATGCAGGTTCGGTTCTCTCTCTGCCTTGCTCTGTTCGACCTTTCCCCCTCTATCTCGCTAATCTCTACCCACCTACCACCCGCGGTTTTCGCACGGTGTGAGGAGCACACAATTGATAGATTTTGCGAGACCGAACGACACACAAAAAGTATGAGCTATGCGTCCCACCTACTTCACTGCCCTCCAGAAGATGCATCCATATTGCAAAAAAAAAACATGCAAAAATCAAAAACAACATACGACAGCGGGGATTCGCCAGTGGTCACCCACCTGACTACTAATCCGCCGATACTCTGCTTATATAGGGAAGATCGGACGGGTTTCCTAGAATTCAGAGTTCTATGGTCGTATGTACCGTAACAGCAATGAATTGATATTGACAATCTCAGGCAAAATTCGACACTGGCGATTTCGGTCAGGGTCCAAGAATGACTCTTATGTAAACCAAGGGTCTAAGATCCGCATCGTTATGAAAACCGATAGTCGTATGTACCGTAATATCCAAGAATGAAAATACAAGATGGCAATGTGTCTGGCAGTTTCAAACGAGTGCAGACACCAGTACTCGTGTTGGTACTACATACACCTTTCATCCAAACCCCACTACCCAGAGTACACGCATACTGCTAGCCTCAGCATGCTCAGTATCCCACTCGTACAAGGCAATATGTCCAATTAGCACCTCATATGTATATAGGTGCCCACCAGATACAGTCTAGATACAAACTCTTCCTCTCGCTCCCAGCCTGCCAACCTAGCCTCCTTCACTCCATCTCGGTGTTCAATCCCCCGGTGAGCAAAAGGGGTCGTCTCGGCGTCGGCATGGGGCGTTGGCGTTGTGCGAGTCAAGTTGTTTCTAATGCAGGGATGCATCCCTTGTTTTCCTTTCTTTTTTTTCACTTTACATCAACGATGAGGGCAAATAAAAAGGGGGAGAGGTATGTAAAAAGAAAGCAAAACTATTTCTGATCAGAAAAAGAGACCAATCATGTGTGCATGTCGAGCAGGGTAAGTATTGAGGTGAGAAAATTTAATGCAGGCATGTACAGCGAGGAAAAAACGCCCAGCAAGTTGGCCGGACCTGGGCGTTGCTTTCTTTTGGTGTCTCTTTATGGAGCTGTTTACAAGGATGCAAGTAATGGTTTTTTGTTATTGTTGGCGCGACCAGTTCAAGCAGTATTAGTACCTTGACCAACTGGGATAATCCCTTGACTTTTTTCCCTCTTCTGCTTCAAAGAAAAAGACTCCGTCAGAATGACAACCACAGCCTCATCTCATTCAAGGTGGAAAACATGCACAGTCAGCGTGGAAATAGTCTACTGTTTACTCATTCGTCGAAACGCCGGCTAGTCCAGCGTCTCGTGTGGCCTTGTTCTGCAGAAATCTCGTCAGAATCCTCCGTCTTCGCTAACAATGGCTGAAGCTCGTGGAGCAGCAGCTTGTGCGGCCCCAATTCCCGTTTTCCCATTCGATTCGTGTACCCATTACAGCCCTAGCCAATGCTAGGGGCAAGCTCATGACCGTATCTACAAGTCGGCGTCGTCCTCGTCGGGCAGAGGCATCTGAGCGGCGCTCTCCATCTCCTGTCGGTACTGGTCGAGAACAGCCTGGTCGACCTGGACCTCGGGAGGGGCAAGGGCGGGAGCGGCGACAAAGTCAAGGGTCTGGTTGCCGACGAGTTTCCTGGCGAGCCAGAGGAAAGGCTTCTCGAAGTTGTAGTTGGACTTGGCGGAGATGTCGTAGTACTGGAGGTTCTTCTTGCGGTGGAAAGTGATGGACTTGGCCTTCACCTTGCGCTCCTTGACGTCGACCTTGTTGCCGGTCAGGACAATGGGGATGTTTTCGCAGACACGGACCAGGTCACCTGATTGAGTGTTAGTTGTTTTGCCTAGCGCAGTAGACGGGCTGCAGACGTACGGTGCCAGTTGGGGACGTTCTTGTATGTGATACGCGAGGTCACGTCGAACATGATGATACCGCATTGGCCGTTGATGTAGTATCCATCACGGAGACCACCAAACTTCTCCTGGCCTGCAGTGTCCCAGACATCAAACTGGATTTGACCCAGGTTCTGTTTTTTTGTCGTCAGCATGGCGCATGGCGCGGGTAGGGCGTCGGGCAACGTACGGTCGTGAAGGCAAGAGGATGGACCTCGACACCGAGCGTGGCAATGTACTTCTTTTCGAACTCACCCGTCAAGTGACGCTTGACGAACGTGGTCTGGAGGACAGCCGTTAGTAAATGAAAGTGCCGTGGCTGGGTCGTATGCGAGGCTTGAAGGAGGCGCATCCGCCTCAATGGGCAGGGTGCGACGGCCAAGGGCGCAAAAAAAATGGGCAGCATACCTTTCCGGTACCACCGTCACCGACAAGGACGAGCTTGAAGGTAGGGCAGCTGGGCTGGGCGGCAGTCTCGGCCATGGTGTAGGTTGTTGTGGCGGGGGTGAGGTGCGGAAGAGAGGAAACGCGCGTGGACTGTGGGAGCAAAAAGTGTTAGTTGAAGTCGCGGGCAGCGGTTGAGCAAAAAGACGGACGGGGTGGAGGCTTACGGTTGGCTAAAGAGTGGGGAATGGGTGCAGGCGTGTGAAGTGACTTTCCAGAGGGGCAAGAAGAGGTTTTGTTGTAGCTCAAGTGTTGGCCCGCCCCGGGCGGTGTGGATCGCTTGGCACGCCCTCACCTTTTGCAATTTTGCCCTCACAACCAGCAAGGCACAGGCAGCGCTTTAGGCAGCCACACGCTCCAGCGTCTTTGTCATCACACACTGCGGGAGCCCAACGGTCTCTGATGGATTTGACTTTGATTTGACGACAAGACCAGCTGGTTATCACCATGATGCAAAGGCGAACTGGCCCAAACCCAGGGCGCCACGCAGCAAGCGCCCTGGTGCTGCTGTTTGCCCATCGTCACCAGCCACTGCCGCCAGCAAGCCCTGCGACGCAACGGCCGTGCTGTGACCGACACACGCATCGAAGCGCCTGTCGCCTCTGCCGCATCTGCTCTACTATGCACATATATATACAGATATCATCCGCCCATGCACCCATCGGCATCGCAGCCGTAGCGCCTAACGTGCCTGACGTCATCACAAGGGCAGCAAGTGGCAGCCCAGGAGCCCTCGACCACCCCAATTTCTTCGCGGGGTGAGCTGCATCTCGACAGTCTCTGCGGGGCCGCCCGAAGCATTTGCACGCAATGCCTTGACGGTAATGGGCACCTGTGTCACGTCAGTCAGCGTGCGCCTGCGAGTGGGCAGAGGAAGACGCCATGTACCCCTTCGTTCTGCGAAACCGCCTCAGCTACGCGCGACAGTCGCTCGTGGTTTGTCCAGTCGACCCAGCCAAACTTGGTGATGCTGTCGCCCACCCGAAGGCCTGCCGTCTCGGCCGGGCTGCCCGCCACCACGCTATTGACCTTTGCAAAGGGCGCCTCGAGAGCCGCAGGCGGCGCGCTGGGTCCGGAGGGCGGCTGCTGGGCGGCTGTCGGGTCGCTTGCCTGGGCAGCGAGGCGCGCGTGGTGCTCATGGAGGCCCTTCTCGATGCGCGACATGAGGTCCTTGTAGTCGTTCTTCAGCCAGATGATGCGCGCCCGCGTCGTCCGTACTGCAGCACTCATCAGTGACCAAGCCACCAGGGCGACGTGGGCCGCCTACCTTGAGCAACGTCAATGTCGCTGCGCGGGAAGCCATCGAGAGTCGTGAGGCCGGTGCTCATGCGAACGCCGTGCTGCAGGCAACGATCAGATGACGGCTACGTGAGAGGGTCGTGTGCGTGCGAGCGTACCGAATCCAGCACCTGGCCCAGGGCCTTGAGCTCTGCCTCGACGCGCTCTTTTTCCGCAATGAGCTCCTGCAGCGACAGCTGCTCCTTGGGGATGCCGTTGGAGTGGCCCGACGACGCCGGGCCCGAAGCGACGGTCGGAGCATGTAGGTCGTCCATGATGGCGGCTGAGGTTTCTTCGACGGGCGGCCGTTTGCCGCTACTGCTCTACGTACGTATGTCCGTACGTACAGGTGGGGGGCGCAGGCAGGCTCGAGGTGCGGGGCAGCGAGAGCGGCATGGCGCGTCCACGCAACCACCGCCGTGTTTCTCGTCGTCGCCCTCGTCGATGCATCCATGGTCGAGCTTGGCACGGCCGTGTCACGTGCAGCAGCGTGCGTTGGGCGGGCGAGTATGTATGCTAGAGCAGCTAGGACAGCACGGCAGCCAGTCGTGGATTTTCGGCCAGCATCTCAGCCTGCCACTCGTGCGGATCCCGACTCGCCCCTACCGCCCTGCTGTCGCTGCAACTGCAACTACCACCTCACCTACCACCTCACCTTCGCCTCTTCCACCACCCGCACGCGAAAAGCAACGAGGCTGCCACGCTAGCTGCTCTCCAAACATGGTCCGCTACTCGTACCCCCGGCCATGTCTGTCCATGGCTCCCGGCTTCTTGCCTCTCCATCTTCGCCTGCCCTGCTCAAGAGATCGTCACTTGCTCATCAGACCCTCCCCTGCTTTGCCCTCGCCCGTATGCACTTCCCTTTCCACACGGCTTGCCCACCTCTCCCTCCCAGCGGCCATTGCCAGCATGCCCCTTCTTCCCGCTCGGCCTCTCTCCACCTCACTCCAGTCTTCTCAAACCGCCGTCGTTGGATGCAGTAGTTCTTATCTCATGCTGCTTCAACCCTCCAGGCGCCTCTTGTCATAGTGTGCCAACCACCACAAAACTATTGCCATGGCCTCTGTGCTGTCACTCCCGCCCCAGAGTCCACTCAAGCGTTCCTTTAGCGACAACCCATACCCCAACTCCTGCTCACCATACAGGGACTCTCTACGTGCGCCACTGAGCCATGTTACCACTCGCAACGGCTCAGCCCGTTCATTCTACTCCGCGGGAGACTGCCGAGCCACTGACCGAGCCCATGTTGATGAGAACACCCCGCCACTTCTGACGTCCCAGTCGCTGCTCGATCTTGCTTCTGACAAAACGGCTTTTCCACCCACTGCTACATGGGCTGCCGATGAGCCACGGAAGCGAAACTGCGGCCTTAATCGCCCGCCGCCCTCCTTCTGTCAAGCAGAAGCACCATCTCATTTGCATGGGACCGTCTGCAACAGTTGGCAGCACGCCCCAGATCCATCTCTTGACCATGAAAATGCCGCTCCAAAAGACGTGAGCATTGATGACAGCAATCTCGCCGAGACGCATTCTTTCACCGCGTATAGACCTGGTCAAATGTCCTCGCCTGCTCCTCCTTCTCTTGACGAGACCGAGAGCGGGACGTACGAAGAACACCAAGCAGCACAGAGCACGGGCGTGGCTCCCTCGCAGCCTTTTCTCAGGTGGATGAGTACTCTGAAGCGTCGGCATGCTCAGCGGTGGAAAGAGGACCTTGTTGACCTGCCGCGCTTGTCCATTGACACAAGCGACGACATGTCCATGGTTTCCCGACCACTTGGACGCATTCCCGAGTCGGTACGAAGAGCCAACGGCTCTTTGACCTCTTCCATGGAATATGTGACGGCAATGAAGTCTACTTCCTTGACTGTCGGGAGTAGAAGTATTGCGCCACGCTCTGATGTCGGCTTACCGACTAAGGTTCGCTTGGGTAACCGAAGTAGCAACCTCTCTGAGGTTCGTCGTTCACTCGACAGTCACCGCGGAGGGCTAGGGCCTGTGCTCGATGAGAGTGCCTGGCTCCGGTCTCTTCAACGCCGCAAGATCGTCGAAGAACTGATTGCTTCCGAGGAGAGCTATATTGCAGATCTCAAAGTTCTCATAAACGTACGTGGTTGCAGGGTCACCAAAACTTCGGTTCACGGCTAACCTGCTCAGGACTACTTTATGATTCTCACTGCACTTCCCACCATATCAGGCCAGACGAAGCTATCCATACAACAGAACCTGTTCCAGATCCTGCAACTGCACGAGGATCTGCTTGCAGAGCTTCACCAGATTGTTCCTCAAGCTGACTTCACAAAGAGTGCGAACCAGGACATTCATCCTGCATCAAAAGCCAAGCACATTCGTTTTCACAGTGCAGATGTAACTCCGGGACGCCTTAGTGAGCATAGGGCTACGCGGCGGCTCAGACATTCTTTAGAAATAGGGCGACCTCTGGATCGAAAACCGCGTGGCTTGGCGACGGACACTGAGACGGCCGGAAACATTGCAAAAATCTTCAACAACCATGTTCGTGTCTCAAACACAGAATCAAAGACACGTGGCCGTTTTGCTGACAAAATCTAGATGCGGCGATTTTTCACCTACGAAGAGTATGGTGCTCATTGGACGACCATGTCTCAGGACCTGACTTCCCTGTCCAAGGGCCTTCATGGGTGGCAAGAATACGAAAGAGGTGTCGAGGCCTTGCAGAAAGTGGTTGCCTCGCAGAACAATCGTGAAGCCGGCTGCAAAAAGGCGCTTAGCTTCTCTGACCTCCTGATTAAGCCCATCCAGAGGGTGTGCAAATACCCTCTTCTCTTTGACGACTTGTGTCGACACACCCCTGTTTGCGATGATCCGGAGGCGCACGCTGAACTCGAAAAGGCCCTTTTCCGTTTGCAAGAAACGATTCGCGAAGTCAACAAGGCAAAGGATGACCCTCAAGCTCGCAAGCTGATTGAAATCACGTGGCAGCTGCAAGACCGGCTTGCGTTCCCAGAACAGAAGATGTCCAACGCCCTTGTTTTCCGCATACTTGGTCACGTGCTGCTTTGCGGCGTTCTACATGTGGCATACCAGACGCCTGATCGCACCAAGGGATCGTACATGGTATGCGTGCTGTACAAGTCCTGTCTGGTGCTTGCGACCGCAAATCGGTTCCACACTCCTTACACTGTTGTCGCATCGATTGGCCTTGCCAATGCAAGCGTCGAAGACGCCGATAATGGTCGTGGTATGCAATGTCATACTGCACCACACACATGGAAACTTGTTTTCGAGTATGGCCATCGCCTGCACGAGATGATTTTCAGCGCATGTTCTTCGGCTGAGGAAGAAACATGGAAGCATCAACTGCGCCAGCGCATTGTTTACGAGACACACGATTTCGTCGAAGGCCAATCCACCATGCAGGACATGCTCACATCCATCACCCTCAACCTCAAATCTTTGGGCCCTGTTTTTGGACACGCAAACAGCTTGGTGCGACGAATGTCGGTTCATCGAGCGGCGACCCTAGGGGCGAAAATGAACACGAATCAAGTCATCATCAAGAACACTCAGGCTCAGAAATTTCCAGAGACATCTCCATCTTTGTCGTCTGGTATCGTTGTGAGATCACAGTCGCACCTCTCGCCTAGCCACGTCCCTACACTTGTGCCCCGACGCGCTGAGCGTATCCGTCTCGAAAATACTTTGGAAGATGTGTGGACAAAAGATCTATTGCCGTTCCCGGGCATGTCGAGTCGGCGAATGGAGAACCAGATCCGAGCTTCCGCTAACTCTGTCATGCGGAAACTGAGCATAGCCAGTATTGCCAGCAACTTCTCGCGCCGCTCACCTAGTCTTTCGAATATGGGTAATTCCAAATCAGACGATTCATCCAAAAGCCGAGCTCGTAAGCTGCCTCAAGGGACTGTGCGTTCTCAGTCAGCAGCTGAGCGACGGCCAGCACCAGCTGTTGTGGACCTCCACAATGCCCCGGCCGCATTCTTACCCACCGACTTCGAGATGGAGGATGCACGACGTTCTAGTAGACACCGACGCTGTATTAGTGATATAGAACTACCTGTCGAGCAGTCTTTAGAGGTTGGACCAACGAAAGCATGGCGTCTTTCTAGTCCTGCGCTCAGCACACCGCAATCGGGACCTGCCAGCCACCCATTGCAGAGGACCGTCTCTCACGAATTATTGGCGACAAGATTGGACGCAGCGCCTCCTCACATAGATGCTGAAACAGGCAAAGAGGACAAGACGCTGCAAGTAGGACAAATCAAGGGCCGCGAATCGAAGCCAGTTTCGTCTCGCACCATCCCTTCGAAGAAATTCTTCAAGAGCAGGAACAAGATACTCAACCTCTTCCGTTGAGGTTTGACGTGTTTTGGTGTTGGTGGCCTTGGATCATCGCGCTTTCAGGTAATGATTGTTGGAAGAGCGCAAAGGAAACCAGCCTCCTCTGGAATAGAGCTGCCACGACTTAACGACGCACAATAACCTTGCGGTAACAGCAAGCACGAGACATGAATACAACCAACTCGATGGAGAATGGATAATGCACAACATTATGATGATCAAGAGTGTTAATGCAAGGCACACCCGCAGGCGTTTGGGAATTGATATTAACGGTGTGACGTCATTGGCTGTGGGGTTGAGCGGGCACGCGATCGTATGAGGGAATTGGAATCACCGCAGAAAGACACGTATATTTGGATAGCAACAACAAGGCTAGGGCTAAAACGTCATCTATACATCTGCAACGTGGCATGGGCCCTTTTCTGCTGTATGTGAGTGAGACGAAAACCTTTGTAGGGCAAGGCGTGCGTGGTCATGTTCATTTCGGCCACATCGTGAGAGGACGGTCGCAAGTCAGACAGAGCCCCGCCCATCAGCCGCATGTTCCGTTGTCAGCCGCAGAGCTAAACAAGATGAGAGAAATTGCGTATCCCCGTGTTTGACTTGGTTTGCCATGCGTCGAGAACGTAGGTCCTAGCTTGGCAATGACGTAGTGCCCCAGGTCATAGCTCGTGAGCTTGCTACGTAAATACCCCTCTAAAGCTTCCCCTCCATCTGTCACATTCTCACATACACATCAAACTCACACTTGCATAACCCGTTCGCAACTCTCAAGCTCCATTTTCTTTACCCGATCTCACACCGGACGAACAATCCCACACACATCAACAACAATGGCTCGTGGAAACGCACCCCAGACTCAAGTCTTCTACAAGGGCAGCAACGGCGACCAGTTTTGCGTCTTCGTAGAGAGCGAGGAGCTTCTCAAGAAGTGGAAGGCCGACAGTACCATCCCCATGACCGACGTCGTCGCTGGCTGGAAGATCATGGTTCCTGAGTAAGTTCCGCTTGGTCCTCGAGCCCCACGCCAGGTGAAGCTGGAGGGGGTTTTGTTTTACCCAAACAGCAAACTCTACCACGTTCTGGGACACAACAGATGTCATTATTCGAGAATTGAAATGGGGATTGAGAATTCCAGCTAACAATGCGTAACTAGGCACGGCAAGCAAGGCATCCTCAACACCGCCAGCAAAGGCCAGCTTGAGAACGAGTTCGGCACCAGCAACGAAGACGACGTGATGAAGAAGATCCTCACCGATGGCACCGTCCAGTCCACCGACGTACGAACCCCCTTGCTTCGCTTTCCTTACCAGCATGGATTCGGCTTGCTAACATACTTTGCAAACAGAACTCTGAGCGCATCGGCATCACGAACGAGACTATGGGTGGACGTGTCGCGCACTAAATGTATTCTACTTGGCTTCTTTGAGAAGCGGCAACGATGATTCGACTTCTTACGACTTCGATATGATATCACGATTTTGAGAGGGCATCTCGCTATTGACCTGGGATCGGTCGACCTGCTGAGGGGACACATACGTAGCCCGCGATGTTTGTGCTGAAAAGCCAGACTTCTGCGCCCCATTATAAGAAATTTAGTTTCCTGATGAAATGCTGAATAACTGTCCATATGTTGCTTCGTCGTTGAAAATTTCATGCTATAATTGTGTTATGAGTTGCCATACGAGTGCAAGAAGATTTGAAGAGTTAGCTTTACATGTATGCATTGTCTCAAGAGGTGGTTCCATATGAGCTGACACTACTGCTCTTCGTGATTCACTACAGGTAGGTTTTTATGGATGTTGGCAATTGGCTACCTGCTCAAAACACTAGAGGCACACTCTTTACATAGCACGTGCAGAGGCAAATAGGACTTGGGATTCACATGACCGATACTTCAGATGCATGTGCATATCACGTGATTCACTGCGCTAGTTCTCGTTCTCGTTCTCACTTCCATTCTAGAAACTCTCTAGTGAGAATACGACGAGTATAATCACCTTCATATTTCTCAATTAGTATGAACTCATCCTGTTCAATCGGATCAAAAGGCGCTGGCTTTCCATGTATCCAACTCTGCCACATTACTTTCGCTTCTCCCACCTCATAGTGACGGAAAATAAACAAAGCCAAAAAAATTTACCTTAGTAAGAACACTTTCCACAGTACCCACAGTCTTCAGCCGAGCAAGCTCTGTAGTCTGGCTCAGCATCTGAATCATCGTCACCACCCTCAGGATCAGCTCCAGTCCCTCCATTGACCAAAGAATCAGATCGCTTGGCGTCCCCATGTCCAGTCCACCACTCATTTAGATGCTTCGGCAACGTTCGCATACCCTCCCCATACTGCCTCCTAATCTCCACCCTATCCGGCCCGGGACAGTAAACTTCCAGTAGCGTATCTTGATTCTCCCTTGCTACTTTGCAGATCTCGTTAAGTAGTACCGCGAAGCGCTTAATCGCCTCTGCGTTCTCATCCGCCCACGACTTCACGTCTTGAGAGATGTTTTGCACACGGATGTCGTTGAAGAGGCCGGCGCCGTCGTGGTATGCGACGATAAAATTGGGGATTTGCTTGAGCCACAGGAGCGGGTAGATGTCGCTCATGTCGAGGGGGAGTTTGTGCCGATATGAGCGGGTTTTGAGGTCGAAGAGGGAGGCTTGGGGGGTGGGGCTGCCGCCTTTTAGCACATTGAGGGGGGAAGTTGATGCGGTACTGGCGGCGTTGCTGGCAGCGGTGCTGAGTTTTCCGGGCGAGGGGGCGAGGGAGATGGACTGGAGGACGGAGAGGATGTTGGTGTCATTTTGGATGTGTTTGGGAGATGAGGAGTCGCTGATGTATCCGTCGCTTTCGAAGCGGACGAGACATTGCATTCCGCTGAAGGTGTATCTGATGATGCGTTGGTGGGACACAGAGTTCCCTAAATCGCCCCAAGTGGTGTAGGCTTCTGGAAATGTATGTCCGAAGCCTCTGATGCCTTCTATGAGTTCTTTGGGTTCGTTTTCTTTGCGCACGAGGAATGTGGTGTTTCCGATGACTTCGACGTTGAAGCGGAAGGCTTTGTCTACGCCGCGAGCGAAGCGGAGAAGGTTTCCGAGCGTACTGCCACAGGCAAAGAGATCAATGTCCAAAGTGGGACATTCTGGCTCTTGTTCAAGTACGGCGTGTGCGACGGGTGCCATTGGGTGCGAGTGATACATTGCAGCGTTCAAGTCGCGGAAGTACTGGCCACTGTCCTCTTTGAGACGCTGTGGAGTTCCCAAAGGAGTCCATTGAGGAGGTTTTCCTGATACAGATCTTTAGGATGTAGATAAATCAAACGTGGATGGAGTTGCTTACCTGGCACGACAATGGTAGGAACTTGGTCGTTGAGCCAATTATAGGATGCGACGTACTGGCAGGCAGACATCTCCGTAGTATATGTTGCACGCTTTGCTCCGAAAACAAGCTCTGGAGCGGAGATCGTCTTGACGAGAGTTCCAAGGGGATTTTTCTCGATGTCAGGCTTGACTTGTTCTCTAGCCTTGCTGAAGGGAATCCTACCACCATAGCCTCGACCTCGCCGTGGAGCAAAACCGCCCCTACCACGACCTGAAAATGTATTCATCATGGCGATGCCTAGATTGTGTTGGAAAGATGGGAGAATAAAGTCTGATTTATCGGGCTTTCAAAAAGCGGGACAACAATTCTGAAGACTTCATGCTGCCTGAACAAGGCTGAGGCAAGAGTGGCGTGGTTTGCTCAGCTTGCAGAAGGAATGAGCAACGCACCAATGGCAGGTTTGCTTTGTCTAGAGTCTACTATGCCGTACAGGCAAACGTATTGGAATGCTTTGCCGCACGGAGATCTGCTTGTTTTCTTCCAATCGTTTGCACAGCCCGTTATCAGAGAAGCATCTGGTATGCGCTGGGCCATGTGTAACCCTGTCAGCTGTTATGCCTTGGATGATTCAAAAGATTCAAAGCTCTCCAAGAATTTCAACTAGACCAGCATAAACTCTTATTTTCATTTCATTCAATCAACTCTTTACACATATTAGCCTTGTACACATGGCAGACCACGAGGCTGCAACAAAGCGAGCTGCAGGGCTGACCAAGCTCTTCATCGCCGTCATCCATGGCAAACGCGAGATCAAGACGGCAGCTGACAGCAATCGATTTCTGGAAGCACTGTGTTCCCAGGAGGATTCGTCGAAGTGTGTCGAGTGTTTGGTCGCAGCTCCTGCTGGACTTAACGCCGTTGCTAAGGCGTTTCGCTTCTCGGGTGACGGCGCCTTCCTCAACGGTCCCGCATCCGCCGTCCTCCTGCATCTCTCTCACCCAACCGTTAAACAACTTTACGGCGGCCAGTTCTTACAGCGCGTTCTGGAACAAATTGTGCAACCTCCAACATTTTGGAATACGCTTGTTCAGGCACATACCGCTCAGCTCCTCTCTACAAATGGCACACACGCCTTTGCCTGGCTCCTGCTCGAGCTGCTGTGCAGTCGCTCTGGTGACATCCCCGATGTGAGAGCCGTCGCGGAGCAAACAGTCATCAATGGGTCACTCATCAATTCCGAATCTTTGAATGCCCGTAATCTAGGACATAAGATCAAGCATGTCCTGGAGAGTACAGCCGATGATTCTGTTGACGGCCCTGGTGGCAGGCACGACAACGACTCAGCAGACTACCGCAAAATAAAAATTTTGCCAACGCCAGACGAGTTCGTTTCTGACGCGCAGCCGTTCTACAGACAGGCAGATGTCGTTGCTTCAGCTGCTCCAGAAAGCCGCAGTCTGATGCACCTCGACAATCAGTTTCGCCTGCTCCGCGAGGACCTTCTGGGCGAACTGCGTAACGACTTTCAGATTGCCATTGGCCAAAAGAAAGGACGGCGTAAAGTAGTTCTTGAAGGTCTCAAATACTTCGATGTCGACTGTGGTCTGAAAAAAAGACGCAAACCCTGCTCGCTGATGCTTTCTTGTCAACATGGCATCCCTCAGCTTCGTGATCTCAAGAATATGGCCTCTCGGAAGAAGGAACTCATCAACAACAAGAATATCTTGAAGCACCAGTCTCTTGGGTGTCTCATCAGTGATGGCAGAATTGTCGCTTTTGCAACTGTAGATCGCGACGAGGACCTTCTTGCTCGGGAACCTCCTGTAGTCGCACTGCGGATCGCTGACAGTGGCTCCTTTGGCAAGGCTTTGATGGCGTGCAAGGTCGTCCAGGATCTTTCCTTTGTACAAGTGGACACCGCTGTGTTTGCATATGAGCCAATCCTAAAATGCCTCCAGTCTCTGACCGGGCTACCCCTTGAAGACCAGCTGCTCAACATGACGCCAGATTCTGCCGAAGTACTCTCTGGTATCCAGCCAACTCGAGTTATCGACAAAATTGGTGAGAAATGGGAAGAAGATTTACAGGGGATCGTTGGAAGCACACATTCAATCATTCTAGATCAATCTCAAGCAGAATCGCTGTTAGCCGGTCTAATGAAAAGAGTCAGTCTCATACAAGGCCCTCCCGGTACTGGGAAAAGCTTCATCGGTTCGCTCATCGCCAAAATTCTGCACGACCATACCAAGGACACCATTCTCATCCTGACTTACACGAATCACGCTCTTGACCAATTCCTCGAGGACATACAAAAAGCCGGTGTGCCGTCTCACTCGATTGTGCGACTTGGTTCCAAGTCCTCCGCTGCTACCCAGGCATTGACCATCAGGCAACAGCCAAATAACTACAAAATGAGCAAACAAACTTGGAATGAGATCAATAAACAACAGGATGAGTCTGAATCGTATCTCGATGTTCTTTTTCCTAAGGTGACGAGGTTTGCCTCAGCGAAACTTGGTCACAAAGCTATCCTTGAATACCTGGAGTTTTCCGAAGATTCGGAATATTTCGATGCATTCACCATTCCACAAAGCAACGATGGCATGGCCGTTGTTGCAAAGAAGAACAAGCAGGTTGATGCATACTACTTGGTCAGGAGATGGTTCTTAGGCAAAGACGCCGGTATTTTTGCTCACTACGTAGAGCAGCACTATCCCCACATCTGGCAGATCTCACCACAGTCACGACTAAACTTCCAAACCAAATGGCAAAAAGCAATATTGGAAGAGCAAATCACCGAGATCTCCAATCTGGTGAACAAATACAATACATGCCGCGCCCGAATTGACGGTTTGTTTCGCGAGAAGAACTTCCATGCGCTCTACAATAAGCGCGTCATCGGGTGTACCACCACAGCCGCTGCTATGTATACGGATCAGATCAAGAAATTATCACCTGGTATCGTCTTGGTGGAGGAGGCTGGAGAAATACTCGAGAGCCATGTGCTGACAGCGCTGTCTCCATCATCAAAGCAACTCATCTTGATTGGCGACCACAAACAACTTCGGCCCAAGGTAAACAATTATGAGTTGACAGTGGAGAAGGGCGATGGCTACGACCTCAATGTCTCTCTGTTTGAACGACTAGTGCTCAGTGGCGTGCCGCACACTACACTGATCAAACAGCACCGCATGCGCCCTGAAATATCTGCACTTGTGAGATCCCTCACTTATCCTGAACTTCAAGATGCCGAGAAAACTCAAGGTCGGCCAGCACTGCGCGGCTTCCAAGACACGCTCATGTTTGTGTCTCATTCGCATCCAGAACTCAATGCGGTACAGATCGCTGACCGACGTGACGGTGGTGCCAAATCCAGTAAGGAGAATTTATACGAAGCCGAAATGGTTCTCAAATGCGTCCGGTATTTAGGACAACAAGGCTACGGTACAGAAGAACTCGTGGTCTTGACGCCTTACCTTGGCCAGTTGTACTTGCTGGTTAACACACTGTCCAAAGACAACGACCCCATATTGAATGATCTGGACTCGCACGAATTGATACAAGCGGGTCTCATTACACCAGCTAGCGCGAACATCAACAAGCGCAAGCTTCGCATATCTACCATTGGTAAGTGACGGCCTCCCATTCGCAGCACACTCTAACACTACCCCAGACAACTATCAAGGCGAAGAGAGTGACGTCGTCATTGCCTGTCTCACACGAAGCAATTCGGTTGGAGATATTGGCTTCATGTCATCCCCACAGCGTGTGAACGTGTTACTCTCCCGAGCGCGGAACGCCCTCATAATGATCGGAAACCCAGAAACCTTCATGAACAGCCGCAAAGGCAAAGATGTATGGATCCCGCTCATGAACCAGTTGAAGCGAGATGGTCACATCTACGACGGCTTTCCTGTCAAATGCGAACAACATCCAGAGAAGACAGCGCTATTAACCAAGAAAGAGGATTTTGACTTGATATGCCCGAATGGAGGCTGCTCCGAGCTTTGGTGAGTACATTTTCAAAAGTTTTGACCAAAACTAACATGTACCAGCGGCAAACTTCTCAAGTGTGGTGTTCATACCTGCCCCAAGAAGTGCCATCAGTTGCAGGATCATTCTAAGATGAAATGCATGGCTATCATGTCGTCCACATGTCTCAACAAACACATCACCACAAGAAGATGCCATGAAGAAGCTGTAGAGCATTGTCGAAAATGCGAGGCTGAAATACGAGCGCAGGAAAAGAAACGCCAACAAGAGCACGAATTGGAAGCGGAGCGCCAGGCTAAACAGCGGGCATACGCTGTGCGCTTGGCAGAGATTGAAGAAGAGATTGAGCGCAAGAGGCGCATCCTACAAGACCAGGCCGAGGAGAAAGCCCGCAAGCAGACGTTGGAGCAAAAGGAGCGGGATATTCGCAACCTGCAAGAGAAGATCAACCGTCCTGCACAGCAACCAGCTGCGTCACCTTCACCACCAAAGACTTCACCAGACCTATCTAGTGAGGCCAAGACATCACGCCAGGATCCCATAGCGCCCAACGGAACTGAGACCCAACCGGACAAGGCTACAGCGAATGGCAATACCGCCTCTCCGAAACAGAACAGCCAGCTTAACGTGAACAACAGCAAAGCAAGAGACGACTGGGAATGGCAGAAGAAGTTTGAAGGTGCTGAAAATAAAGCATTGGACTCTCTGATGCCTATGATAGGTATGTGCGCCTACCTCCACAATGCAGCGTGCTAACGGATGTTAGGACTGGAGTCTGTCAAAGAGAAATTCCTTGCGATCAAAGCCAAAGTCGACACGACAGTACGCCAAAACGTCTCGCTCAAGGGAGAACGATTTGGAGCAGCTCTCCTAGGAAACCCCGGAACTGGTAAGGTCTGTATACGGATGTGGAATTAAATTGCTGATTCGTTCAAGGCAAAACGACTGTGGCTCGTTGTTATGCTCAATTTCTGGTCGAGGTCGGTGCTCTTCCTGGAGGCGAGTTTTTCGAGAGCTCTGGATCATCCCTTGCAAGCGATGGTGTATCGGCGTGCAAAAAGCACATAGATGAAATACTGAAAAACGGCGGCGGCGTCTTCTTCATCGACGAAGCGTATCAACTGGTTTCCGGAAACAGCACTGGCGGCAAAGCGGTACTGGATTACCTACTTGCCGAGATAGAGAACCTGACCGGAAAAGTCGTGTTCGTACTGGCAGGCTACCACAAGCAAATGGAGGCCTTCTTCTCCCACAATCCCGGAATCCCAAGCCGCATACCGATCCGAATGGAGTTTCAGGATTATGAAGATCACGAGCTACAACAAATCTTTTGCGAGTACATTAAGAAGAAGTATCATGGGAACATGAGACTAGAAGACGGCATGAATGGCATCTACGCTCGTATTGTTGCTCGAAGAATCGGTCGCGGTCGTGGTCGCGATGGCTTTGGCAATGCGCGCGAAGTGCAGAACAAGATTTCACATATCACAGAACGCCAGGCGAAGCGTCTGCACCAAGAGCGAAGAGCTGGCGTCATGCCGGATGACAATATGCTGACCAAAGAAGATCTGATCGGCCCAGAGCCTTCTGCAGTGCTCAAGAACAACGCCGCGTGGAAAAAACTCCAAACGTTCATTGGTTTGGCCTCTGTCAAAGAGTCGGTACAAGTTCTCCTTGATGGGATTCAGACCAACTATCAGCTTGAGTTGCAGGAGAAACCTATCATCCAATACTCCTTAAATCGTTGCTTTATAGGTTCACCAGGAACAGGTGCAGTACCCTAGTATGAGCGATACGTAAGTGAAGACTAACTTTCTGCAATACAGGAAAAACAAGTGTGGCCAAGATTTTTGGTCGCATCTTGGCTGATATCGGTCTTCTGTCCAGTGGTGAAGTTGTGGTCAAGAACCCAGCAGATTTTGTCGACAATGTGGTAGGTGGGTCAGAAGCCAAAACGAAAGCTATTCTAGCGTCAACTGTTGGCAAAGTTCTCATCATCGATGAAGCTTATATGCTTGCTGGCGGTGGGAAGCCAGATATCTTTAAGATTGCAGTCATCGATACGATCGTCGCTGAAGTACAGAGTACTCCAGGCGAAGATCGGTGCGTGCTTCTACTGGGATACAAGGACCAGATGGAGGATATGTTTCGAGACGTCAATCCTGGGCTTGCAAGGCGTTTTCCGCTCGAATCTGCTTTTGTCTTTGAGGATTTCAATGCGACCGACATTCGTCGCATCTTTGATCTCAAGCTTAAGGATATCGGGTTTGATGCGACAGACCAGGCAAAGAAGGTAAGAGTTAACATCTGTGTCTTTCCGATTTACTCATATTTGTGTTCAGGTTGCCATGGATGTCATAGAACGCGCAAGAAACCGCCCCAATTTTGGCAATGCGGGAGAGGTCGACATCATTCTGGATCGTGCTAAGGCGCTGCACCAAAAGCACATCACAGCTCGCAAGGTGAAGCAATTCGGAATTTTTGAGGCTATAGACTTCGATCCAGACTTTGACCGCGGCGAACGAGCCGCAACGAACCTGCAGGCGATGTTCCAGGATGTCGTGGGTTGTGAGGAGCTTATCAAGCGGTTTCACGGCTACCAAACTACCGCCGCCAACATGAAATCTCTCTGCATGGATCCTCGCGAGCAGTTACCCTTTAACTTCCTCTTCAAGGGACCTCCAGGAACTGGTAAGACGACTACAGCGGCAAAAATGGGGAAGATCTTCTACGACATGGGCCTTCTCAGTCAAGCAAAAGTAGAGGAATGCTCTGCCACTGACCTGATTGGGCAATATGTCGGCCAAACCGGACCCAAGGTGCAAAAGCTTCTAGAAAAGGCAATGGGCAGAGTACTCTTCATTGATGAAGCCTATCGACTGGCTGAGGGCCATTTTGCAACTGAAGCCATGGATGAGTTGGTGGATTGCTTGACGAAAGAAAGGTTTGCGCAGAAGCTCATTGTGATTCTGGCCGGTTACGACAAGGACATTGACCGGCTCATGAGCATGAATCCCGGTTTGACCAGCCGTTTCCCAGAAACGATTAAGTTCAAACATCTGGAGCCAGAAACGTGCTTCGAGCTGCTGAACAAGGTGCTTGACAATCTTCGGAAAAAGAAAAATGCGCCGCTCGATATTTCCATCATCGATCCCCCCTCGGAGCAACTAAAGCAACAGCTGGTGAAACTTTTCAAGAAGCTATCGGCGCTGGAGTCATGGGGTAACGCACGCGATGTGAAGTCTCTCGCTAAGAGCATGTTCCAGAGGCTTATTTCTACAGCTGTTCCTCCCATCTCTAGCCTTGTACTTACCGAAAGTATTGTCGTCGATGAAATGGAGGCGATGCTCGTTGAGCGCACTCAACGCAACGCTGTAGCAGGTACAAGCCGCTTCACTACTCAGCTGCCTCGGCGGCCACCCCAAATGCAAGATGGCAAACCTCCAGCTGGGTCAGATCCCAATACTGCAACAGATGCTGCATCTCCACCTCCTCAAGCACCGCCATCTACTAAGATGAAGACCGACGCACCAACGGATACACCCAAATCGGCGGAGAAGGAACCTCAGCCTGCAGCCGAACCCGAAGACGATCTCGAATCTATATTCAAGGCCAAGCGCGACCCAGGAGTATCTGACGAGGACTGGGAACAACTCGAGCGTGACAAACACGCCATGGTTGCTAAAGAACAAGAATTTCGTCGTCTGCAGGAAGAGAAGCGTAAAGAGGAAGACCGTATCAGAGAATTCATTCGCGCAGAAAAGGCGGCTGCTGATGAGGCAGAGCGGCGTGTGAGGGAACAAGCACGCATCGCAGCTGAGCTAGAAAGAAGACGTCGCGATGAAGAATTGGCTGCGATCGAGAAGGAGCGGCAGAAGGAGAAGGAGAGACGGGCCAAACTGCGCATGTTGGGACCGTGTCCTATGGGTTATACGTGGATCAAGCAGTCACGTGGGTACAGGTGCGCAGGTGGAAGCCACACACTTTCTGATGATGCTGTTGATTTCTACTGTCGCTAAGGATGAGGCGAAGAGTGCACAAGAACTTTCATGGTAATGAAAAATAGGGCAGGGGTTTGTGATATTGATTACGCACTAGCATCCCTTGCTTGTGTATGCAGCCAGTGTAACTACGTGGCTGGATTCTAGCAGGCACTTTGGAGCGATCACTTTACAACTATCACATATGAGGGTGTCTTTCTTGATTTTATTGGTATGCCTTTCGCAAGTCAAGGTTGAAGCTAGGCTCAAGAGGGCAGCGATGATCCAGTGAGCCAATGAGATTAGTTGTAGCATTCTTGTGTAGAGACTTGCTGGATTTGGGCCGCAACATGACCGGCTGCGCCACGAAGTGGTAAAAGTCAGAAGCTGGAGTGACGCGTCCAGAGGCGTCAGCAGTAGCCGGCACTGTGGTGACAATTAGACAAACAGTTTTCATGTGAAGAGGCGAATCCCACACGAATGTGTTAAAGAGATGGCGAGAAGATTGTCGCACTACCATGCGGGGTGGCCGCGAGCTACGTGAAGACTGAACAGTGGCGCAGCAGCACAGCCACAGGACCCTTGATTCGCTGGTGCTCTAGAGCTCTCGGCCGCCACCGTCTTGACGTAACCGCCCAGGAGGCGCCGCAACACCATATGCGGCAGGCTGGGCAGTCGGTTCCCTGCCGCCTGTGTTCCATAAAAAGACCGCTCCCTCTGCCCTCGTGCGCCAAAATAGAAGATACCCCCGCTTTCCTGCTTTGCTTCTCACACAGGCGCTCTGTACCTTCGCCGTCCTCTTCTCTCCCTCATCTCAACACACACCCAAGACTCAATACCCCGCGACTACGCCTCTCGCAAGCATGAGTAGCCATGGCGATCCTCGGTTGCTCTACACCATCAGCGGCATCAAGGCCTACCATATCCAGTCGGGCGAGGAGACTCCTCTCACCCCCTCTGGGCCGCAGACACTGTCGCTGTTGATGGTGCCCACCAACTCGCCCTTTGCTGACCTTAATGCACGCGGCCAGAACGCTGCGCCCGAGGAAGACTTCTACCTCCACCTCAACCTGCCTCCTGAGCTCGACCTTCCCCTCCCTGCGACGACCCAGATCTACCACCAGCCGCCACGCAGCTACCTCATACCGCGATGGGACCTTGGCCCCGAGAGCGCTGCCTTCACACGGATTGAGTTCCCGCCAATTGGAAAGGGTTCCAACTCTGTTACACAAGAAGACATTGACACCTTCGAGACCATCCTGGCGCAGTGCACAGCTTTCCTCGAGCGTGCACAGGCGCCGTCGCATGAGAAGGGTAAGGGCGACGTCAAGGCATACAACCCTCAGGACTATAGACCGGGCGAGGGCTACGTCGGCGGCGGCCAGGGTGAAGTCGTCTTGGTGGATGAGGAGAATGGCAGCGTTGTAGGCGAGCTGGCTGAGGGCGCTCTAGTCCATGCCGACCCAGCAATTAAGCAAGGATCCAAGAGTAAGTTGCTCAGAGTTGACTCTGCCACGTTCCTTGCTCATGCTAACACAGGCAAAGATCCCGTCGAGATTGTGGTATCCCCAGACGGCAAGCGTATCGACATTCGACCTCTCGAGGAGGACTACCTCGATATGGCCCGCCATCCCGCATACAAGGACTCCGGCCTTGTGCAAAACGCCGCCGCAGCATCGCGACTCATTGTTACGGGTTCCAGTTACCTCAGTAACATGATGGTATCTGGCGCAGAAACCTTTATGAGCAAGACCAAGCCAAACCAGAACCCTATGGTCTTTAAGCCGTCTACACACGACCGTGTTCGCAAGATCAACACCTTCACCACTGGCGTCGCTGGTTACTCGGCCAAGACCGTGGGTCAAATCACAAAGTACGCTCAAAACGCAGCGGCGGGCATGACAGGTCACAAGAGAACACACGGCAGGAGCATGAACCCTGATGGCACACCAAACACAAACTACAAGCCTGGTCTGCTGAACAAGAGCTTAATCGCCTTCTCAACTGTTGCCGATGGTATATCGCATTCTGGCAAGCAGCTTCTGACGAGTGGTGGGGCTGCCGCTAGTGCTGCTGTGGGACACAAGTATGGTGCCGAAGCGGGACAGATCACCACCAACCTGGCTGGTGGCGTCAAGAACGTTGGTCTCGTATACATCGACGTCACTGGCGTCAGCAGAAAGGCTATCATCAAGTCTGTTGCTAAGGGTATGGTTGTCGGTAAGGTCAAAGACAAGAAGGGCAACGAGCAGACTGTCATTGTCGGAGGTGGTGATGGAGGTGTAGTAGAGCCGGGCGACTTCAAGCCGCAGTATTCGGCTACCAACACGGTTCCCCCACCTAACCAGTCTTCTACTCCTACGCCTGGCGGACAGGTTTCTTTTGGCGGTCCGCCACCGAGCTATAGGACTGGTGTGGGTGAGTCGCTGGAGGGCCAGTCGGCGTACTACCCGAATGAAAAGAGGTAGAGGCAGTAGCTGGCCAATGTACACAGGTTTCATGAGGAATGAGATTACGATCAAGACTATGGGGCATGGTGCACTGGGTGGTATTTGGTGATGCAATCGCGATTCAAATATATTTTCCTTGCAATGTTAATGCGTTAACCCTAACCCTAACCACGTGGGCTGCACTAATACTATAAAATTGTTGATAGACATTCAAGAAAAAACTGTTCAAACCTACAGTTGAAGAGCAAGCCCAACCCCCAATTTCAGGAACATATTTAGCAGTAGCTTGTGTAATGCCAGTCGCTTGCTGTCCAGAAGGGTATATTACGTCACCGAAACCGTCGTTACAGCCGATATTTGGTGGATTACCTTCACTATCATGACCCGCTGACGTAGCCTTCATGTAGACCGTAGTCAAATGCCGGTTTCCACATCCGGCATGCACTATTGTGACAGCAAATGCTGCAATAATGGTAGCACGAAATATAGCATAATATGAGAACAAGGTTGAGTAATTTTATGCACACCGATAGATTTGCAGGAGAACTGCTTAGTGTAAAGGAATGTTGTAATCTAGGAATATCATTACGAAAATGAGGGCTTGGATTAAACATAGTAGAGCCTTGTCAGATAGACCCAAAGCAAGGTAGCCAGCTTGGAGTATTAAGTTCAGCCTCAACCACTCATCCATGACTAGAGAAGGAACTCTTCTTGTTACGGGCAACGCTAGTGAGTGGGTGGGCTAGGACACGGTTCAATGGCTAGTTCCGCTAACTAGAGTCTCATTAATTGCTGATGCTGCGTCAGCTCATCTTCTTCAACTAGTTTATCTCAGCCGTGCTGGTAATGAGGTTAAACACCAGCCTGGTATTGGAATGTGTAAGGGTGCCTTTATGCAGTGGAAGTATATTAAGCAGGTGAGAGAAGAAAGATGAGCTATTTGAGGTTTAAAAAAAACCCGGAGATGGTAAACTAGTTAACTATAGGTAATCAAGAAATGACATACATTGAAATTAAAAATTCGCCAAGACTAGCTAAAATAAATACTCTACTTTATAAGTCTTGGCTAGAGTAAGCACTTTATACAAAGTGAAGCTAGCAACAGCAAAATAATTTCATCACTAAATGGCAAGGTCCGGGCGCCTCCCATTCAAGGCTAAATTCAACCTTAGTCCAAGGCTCATCTGACATAGCTATAATCAGTCAGAAGAGCTAGTAGTACTACCTTGTAAATAGGGGAGGACCTGACTAGAGTAACTCGCTAGTGATTTCTCCGCTCGTGAATGTATACGACTGTTTGTTTGTGGAATAACTGCTCCCTAAGCCATCTCGTGCGGTATGAATACGACTACCTGGTAGATAGTCCCATAGAACTGGAGGAAATAAAAAGGAGATCATGGTCTCGCGTAGTGTGTTCGCCTAAGTATTTGTTCAATCACATGTGCAGTTTCCTGACGACTTTTTTTTTTCGTTCCCTACGCCTGTCTTTCCTGTGTCTATTGCTGCTGGGATTCAAGCTGTACTATATTTGTATGGATTTCTCTAGATTACTCATGTCTCTCCAATCGTTCTCGCAGTTACACTAGTACTCTGCTTTCTGCGAGATACTATGAACGAATGTCCCAGCTTTTCTTTTTGCATGCTAGTAGTATAAATCCATGATAGCGTTACCATTCTACTATATTTAACTGTAAGCATCAGTCAAAGTGTCTACACCAAGTCATTTCTTGGAGGTCTAACAAAAAAGATGATTTTCGAAGAAGATGATAACATTAGATATCACAACATCAAAAATTTACGTACATGCATACGTAAGAACTTTCACTGACACCGAAATCACCACCCCACCCACTCGCTTGAGAGCGTCAACAAAAAAAAAGACGAAGAGGAAGAGAAGAACTATACACACCCCTAATCAACACTCCTAATCATAAAACCCCAAAATCTTATTCGCACGATCCAATATCACCTTCTCGCCCGTTCCCAGACCCTCAGCTTCACTATCCCACTCGAGCAACCCCATAGCCCGACACCCCTCGTTACCCACCAACCCGTGCATCTCGTCAGCCCTAACACGGCCCACATGCTGACTCTCACCCACGCCGCCCCCAAAGTCCGGGCTCGGGGTGCCCTCGACAAAGTGGGCGCGCTGCCGAACGAGGTAATGTGCGTTATCTTCTGTCATGGGGCAGGCGGGGATGTACAAGACGCTCGAGTCAGAGGCGCCGTTGTGTTTTTTGTCGACGGCGTGGATGGTGTCGCAGTGCCATGCTACGTAGTCGCCTGGGCGGACGGTAGGGATGTGAATCATGGATTGCTGGAGCTGGAGATGCGGGTGCAGGAGGTGGGAGAGTTCCTGGCCGTGGCCTGGGGTGGCGCCGTGGATCCATGAGTTCTGCTGTGCGTCGAGGGTCCAGTTGTCTGGGGAGAGGAAGGAGTCGGTGGAAGAGGTGGCTTCGGAGGCGGTTTGGGCGCCTGGTGAGATGCCTTGTTTCGGGGAGAAGAAGGGGCGGAGGAGGTAGTATGCTGTTGCTTTTGCGAAGAGGGGGTTCACGAGAAGAGTGCCTTCGAGGGGGCCCGTGGTAGAGAGTGAAAGCCAGCCTTGGAACATGCGGAAAGCAGAGCAGGCGCCTACGCCCTGGTGCATATCCGCGACAATGGGGAGACGGCAGCTGGCTTCCCAGGGATCAAAGTCTTCCCATTTTCCCTTCCAGACCGAGTCATAGACTTTGCCTAGTCCATAGCCTTGTTCGTCCCAGCGCTCGACGCTGCCGCCGTCAACGTGCGGTCCCAATGCGAATTTGGCGTCACCGGGTTGTCGGAGACGCAATCGGTCGGCATAACTGATTGGGTGTTTTGTAGACAGTGGGACGTGCGGATTGCTGCTGTGCCAGTATGACATGAGGAAGCGGTGCGTCTTGAGGAGATTGGGATTTCCGCGTGCGAGGAGCTGAGGGCGTGACCAGTAGAGTTCGAATACTTGAGGGTTGTCGGCAGGGAAGGCTGTTAGAGGGTCAGTAGCAAGCAGAGAAAAGACATGCTCAGTACACACCCTTTGTCTGGGGATTCTGTCGGATATATTCTCTCAGATCCTCCTTCCACTGCAGCGCTTCTTGTTCCGACACCACGCCTCTGACAACAGCAACACCTCTCTCCCGGAGCTGACTGCTGAACGCTTCAGGCGCATTGTCGATATCCTTGAAGTCGATATCCGGAATGGCCTTGCTACCTAGCTCGGCGATGCGCGGAATCTCGTCGCGCAGAGTACGAAGAAGGCGGTTCCAAGACTCCCGGACTTCGTCTTCGTGGCCGCGAATAAGGCGAGCTTTGAGGTCGGCGTACTCTGGCGCCAATGGCTTAAAGTCATGTCCCGAGAGCGATGCGAATGCGTCGGAGATATCGCCTGCGCGCTTCTGCGATTGCGTCGCTGCAGTGCGCACTTGCGCTGGAGCGCATCTTCTTAGAGAACGGATGGATCGCAACGCGGGCAGCATCGTCGGTGGTTGTTCAGTGATTCTGTGCAATCGACTCAGCGCTACAGCATGGCCTTCTCCATCACCGTCAACCGCTCATTATATACACTCCATTGCGCTGCTGTCATACGTGCCACAGCTGTAGTTCCGACAGTAAGCTGGAGCTCAAGCTGTCAGCAAAAGATACTGTACCTGCGGAAGCTCTGCTCGAAGAAGTATAGCGCTGTGTGTCCACCCTTCTAGCAGGCACATCCTCGCAACCCTTACTACTCGTAGAGCATCGTTTCCGACGTTCCCCATCTCATAACGTCATGGGCGGTGGTGCTCGCGAATGAGCAGAGGTGGAACAGCACTCATCGGTGTCTTGTCCTAGGGCGAAGTGCCGGTGACCACGAGGAGAGAGGAGAGAGATCCGCCCCAGTACCCCGCCATCCCACCTTTCCCCCAAGACCGCTTCAGCGCCCCAAAGGTCACAGGTCATGTCGCTGCGCCACGCCTAGCAGAACCACAAGCCAGGCTGAATGCGCGGCCCGCAATCCCACTGACCGCCCTGGCCATCGTGAATCCTGGCGGGGCAGAATGGACGTAAAAGTACAGCTTCGTCATGTGCGATGAAGCTATAGCCTCCCATATTTGAGCCAGCCAAGCGGGGTCGGTGGACTGAATGAGCCATTGAGAGGGCGGAGAAATAGAATGCAACCTGTTAGAGCGGGACGGAGGCAATACCAAGAGGCTCATCTGTCCTACCGCGCCTCTTTGCGAAAGTCTTGTCATGGCGTGAAGGAACGGTTACGGCGGGACGTTCTCCGCAAGCCAGTGCTGCAGTCCGAGGCTCCACGTATATGAACAAGTATAGCCGTGCCGCTTTGTTGCAAAGTTGAATCCCTTTATCCTTCTTCCTCTTTTCATATCCTAGAACATCAGGTTAGAGAGTACCGTGTTAGACACAGGGTAGTCTCAAGCAAGCAAGCCCACTATGCCGCAATCATACTTGCCCAAGGATTTCCTATGGGGGTTTGCAACAGCGAGGTTCGTCTAACCCCAAGCCCTTTCCTCCACTCAGAGAGTACCCCGCCAACCAGATATCTGTCGGAGAAAGATAACCCACTTGTGTGACGACTCTGCGCTAAAGTGTTTGAAATATGCAGTTACCAAATCGAAGGTGCACCGCATGAAGATGGTCGTGCCGATTCCATCTGGGATACGTTTTGCCGCATCCCAGGAAAGATTGCTGGAGGAGACTCTGGCGACGTGGCATGTGACTCGTACCACCGTGCTGACGAAGATATTGCCCTGCTCAAGGAGATTGGTGCAAAATCCTATCGTTTCTCCCTCTCGTGGTCCCGAATTATTCCCCTCGGAGGCCGCAATGACCCTGTGAATGAAAAGGGTCTGCAATACTACATCAACTTGGTCGATGGTCTCCGCGGTGCTGGCATTGAGCCCATGATTACGCTGTTTCATTGGGATCTACCCGAGGAGCTACACAAGCGCTACGGTGGCATGCTGAACAAGGACGAGTTTGTAAAGGATTATGAGAACTATGCCAGGGTGTGTTTCAAGGCTTTTGGAGCAAAAGTAAAATACTGGATCACCTTCAACGAGCCATGGTGCAGCTCTATCCTAGGCTATGGCACCGGCCTCTTTGCTCCCGGTCGTTGCAGTGATCGGAACAAGAGTGCCGAAGGAGACAGCTCGAGGGAGCCATGGATCGTCGGCCATTCGATCCTTATCGCTCATGGTGCGGCAGTCAAGGCCTACCGTGACGACTTCAAAGCAAAGGATGGAGGCCAAATTGGCATTACTCTAAATGGTAAGCGATCACCTCGTATACTTCCAGATTGCGTATGGACGAGAACTCTACCCTTCCCAAATACGCAACGCCCTGTGCGTAGTCATGAAGTTACCCACAGCCACGAACTTAAAAAGAAACATTCTCTCAAGCGAAAAAAAAGCATGTCTATATGCTGACACGAATGTATAGGCGACTGGACTGAGCCATGGGATCCGGAAGACCCCAAGGACCGCGAGGCGTGTGACCGGAAGATCGAGTTTGCCATTTGCTGGTTTGGTGACCCAGTCTACTTTGGCAAGTATCCAGACTCGATGCGTAAGCAGCTGGGCGAACGACTGCCGGAGTTTACGCCGGAAGAAGCGGCGCTCGTCAAGGGCAGCAATGATTTCTACGGCATGAATCACTACTGTGCCAACTATATCAGACACCGGGATACTGAGCCAGAACCAGAGGATCATGTCGGAAACTTGGACATTTTGTACCAGAACAAGAAGGGAGAATGGATTGGCCCAGAGACACAATCCGTTTGGCTAAGGCCAATGCCGTTGGGTTTCAGGAAGCTAATCAAATGGCTTAGTGACCGATACGGCGGCCCAACTTTCTATGTGACAGAAAACGGCACCAGTCTCAAGGGCGAAAACGAACTGCCTTTGGAGCAGCTACTCGATGACGAATTCCGCTGCGAATACTTTAGGGGCTACATTGGTGCCTTGGCAGATGCGCATACCTTGGATGGAGTAGACGTCAGGGGCTACTCTGCATGGAGTCTGATGGAGTACGTGAATCCACCTCTCCTTACCCTTTTTCACAGTCATTTGTTTTTACTCGCTCTCGCGTATGATTTTCTTACACCCAAATCGCCCCACTTTCCGAATCAGTCGGACCATCGGAGGGTGGAGTGCCGGTGAGAGAAAGAGGGAGTTGGCAGATCAAACCTTCTCTTCTAGCTCCAAACCCTACTGCAGGCGGAGTTCGGATGCGATGTTGAAACCAGATTAGAAGTATGCTAACAACGAGTGTGCCTGCAGCAATTTCGAATGGGCCGAAGGCTACACTACTCGCTTTGGCGTGACCTATGTCGACTATAAGGGCGGGCAGAAGCGATACCCGAAGAAGAGCGCACGGGAGATTTCGAAAATTTTTGACAAGTACATTAAAAAGGAGTAGTCTAGTCAGCGGCTGTGGCGTATGACGGTGTGGCCGGTTAGAAATGACATCGAATCAAACGTGAAAACCTGTAATGCATTAGGCGCTTCTAGCACTCTTCTAGCGCTAGAGGTTAGAGGTGTTTGCTTTTTTTTCTCTGCTGCAGAGTACGACATGGACTGATTTCTCGAGTGGTGGCTTGCGGCATTGTCCGCGCTGATACCACGTGCGACCAGCTGAAGAAGGCCTCGAGGTATTTTCCCCATGCTCCCAAATTGGGGCTCCGAGTGGAGATGTGCCTCTCGACGGCACCTAGACCCGGAGCATTGCGCCAAGTTTGGGTAGTTTGTGGCGATGGTGAGGACAATATATGCCATTTCGCCCGTCAATCCTCGCGATATTGAATCCGAAACGGTCAGCAAACTGCAGCCCAGTTACGCATTGGCAATGGGAAAGGCGGACGCGCGCCCAGCTGAGATTGTAAATTGCAAGCGAATCAGCCTGCACACCCACTCCTATCCCCTGCCCTCTCGTACCCCTTGACGCAGGGTCGATACGCCACCAGCAAACGGCATCAGCGAGCAACCCCGCAATTACGTCGGTGTGCAGTGCATGATATGTGTGTATGTCTGGAAGTGGTAGGATGGTCACGGGACGTAGGAGCAGGAGTGGAAGAGTTTTGTGTTGTCTATCACGTGGACCGCGTTGAGACTAGCGTCTGGGGGAGCAGAGCGACGACGGAGGAAGAAGAGGAGGGGGAGAAGGCGAGAGGGGAACCGCAAGACGGACGCAGGGCTCGGTAGGTGCAACGAGGACGTGGTGGCCTTCTAGCCTGGGAGCTAGAAGGTTCGGACAGAGTCAAGATGTCGCAAGCTGCGCACTTGGCGCGGATCGGTAAGCCTGATCGGTAAGGGAAGGAGCGTAGGTATAGCATTAGCGGGTGGTGCTGAGGGGCAATAGGTGGTGTGGTAGTGGGACGCAGCTACACAGACATGCACTACCTACGCTTGCCGGGTTGGGAAGACTAAATTCCGCAAGCTTGTTTCAGAGTGGGAAACCATGTGGTAGACCAAGTGGGAAACTAAGAGGAAAACCTCGTGGGCACCAGAGAGCAGGGCCGCTAAAGGGGGGGTGTGCAAGGCGGCGATGGGCTCTGAATTGAGTTCGCGTCTAGTAGCCGTGGCTCTCTCGTGTAGTGGGGTGGAGGCGCGCTGGCTGAACATCGGCTGAAGTTAGCAAGCGTGGCGGAGAGACGGATCCAGAGTTTGGTTAGCGAGGCTCGGGCGTTGCAAAGGGACACTTTTTCTGTTTCTGGTGGTTCGGCGGCGTGCATCACACTGTTGGATCGACAGGCAATGGTCATTTGCAGAGACGCTGACGTGCCAGATGCACTCTGGCCCGAGCAGGCAATGCAAGAATGGTTGCGCAATCGCGGACGGGGGGGAGAGGTGTCGTCGACATGGGTAGCTGGAGTTGCGGTCTGTGTAAGACAAGATTTGGATCTAGGTGGAACCCAAGCCGGCGTATGTGTGTACAGCTGCTAGGGCGAGCGGTTTGCAGGCACGACAGGTCTAGCGAAGCCCGCAGACCCTCGCTTCGGGACCTGAATGTTCTGGTCGTGGGATCCTGGTGTTAGCAAGGCCAACGGGGGACGGGCGAGACTGGGCGAGGCGTGTGTTGGAGTCGAACTACTCTTACTGTGCACCGAGCACCGCGGCACTAGGAGCAGGACTCGGACTACAGCACCGCCATCAGCGAACCCATAGATCTACCGCCTCGGGCCATGGCCGCATGCGTGGATACAAGCGTGTCAGGAACAATGGGGTTCACAGTGATCGAGAGCGACGGACACGCCGTATGGATACGGCCATGATGCAGCGTTTGAGCAGTTGGATGCTGGTTTCACCGAGAGAGAAAAAAAAAGCAAGGGGCAAGGGCAAAGTTTGCTGCTCCGCGGATACAAGTTCAAGCAGGTTGCGCGTCATTTCTGTTGGGAGCAGAAAAAGAGCTGTTCCAGGTGGGCAGCATGATTGCAGCCGCCACAGGCGTATGTACTGATGCACTAGATGCACGAGAGGCGAGGGAAGCGGTGGGTGTGTACAGAAGGGTAGTCACAGCATCAACAGGCAGCGGGCAAAATGAGGCTAACTGCAGCCTCGCAGCGGGCACGTGCACACTCCGCTGCGTCCACCGGCGACGCCATGCAAAATGAAATGAAGCGCGCGCGCTCATTTTGAGGTGGTGGTTTCTGTCTCAGGTAGACTACGGCGGCCGTCGTGTTGATGTCAAATAACGCTCCGACTAGGCTGGATGCGAAGGTTGCTGCAGGTGGTGCGGCGCAGTGGGATCCGTCTCCCCCCACCCAGCCCCTCACGGCCGCCCGCGCGTACGAAAGCAGCAGCAGCGGCAGCAGCAGCAGCAGACGGGCAAAGGCGATGTGGTCGTCGAGGAGCGCTGGAGCGAGGGGCATTGTCGCATGGCGGACCCCGCGACCCCTTCGTCGCTGGCGGCTCGCGGCAGACGGGTCCTAGGCCTAGCGCAGCCGACGTGCATCGTCATTTTGCATGTGTCGAAAAACTTACCGACGGCCGCGTCGCTATCGTCCAATATCGGCGCCAAGGGCAGGTCGAGTGGCTGGCACAGCTGGGAGGCCAGGTACTAGCGCTAGGGCGCGGCCATGTGGCTCCTAGCCGTCTTGTAGCCTCAGGCTGCGCAGCTGTGGTGAGGGCCATGGAATGGAAGCGGTGAGAGGGCGTCTCGGAGGATTCTGGCTTTATCGAATTAACGGGGCCCTTGGTGGATAGCGTACCGCTTTGGCTGGCGTCGAGGCAGCCCGTCACTGCACATCAGCGCGTGCGGCGCCGCAGCATGACGGCATGGCGGGCAACTGCCTGAGCAGCGCTGGGACGGGACAGGACAGGACAGGACAGGACAGGACAGGACAGGACAGGACGAGGAAAAAGAAACACGACGGGCAGCGCTTGGGCGAGGGCATGGCGGGCAGGCGAGTGGAGGCGATGTGCGTGTGTATGTGCGTGATGTCTTTGGCCATGGGGCTCTGCGCAGGAGCGCATCACGGAGCAGTGGGCGGGCCCGAGCGTCGCTGTCGCTGTGTTGGTGTCGTGGTTCCGACAGCCGGCCAGCAGGCCCTGCAAATGGTGGCCGGCGTCGTCGCAGCAGCAGCAGCAGCGTCCCACTCTGCACGCCGCCCAATCCAGACAGAGCAGCTGTTTACGTCGTCGCAGTGGCAGCTCTCATGCGCGGCCAGCACACGGCATGAAACACAGGTCGACGCCGATGAGGCCACGATAAAGTTTGCGAGCGGAAAAGGAGGGGGAGGGAGGGGGACGACGAGGGGGACGACAGGCACGCGCCCCCGCCGCGCTCGCACAGCACGTCGAGCATGTTGGCCAGCGCAGCAAGCAACAAGGCGTCGCAGCCGTCGTGGTGGCCGCCGTGGCATCGGTGGCAGCGGTAGCGGCACGCGCAGCAGTTCGGCAAAGGTGCTCCAGACGAAATGTCACCGCATGGCCCGTGGAGGCACCTCGGAAGCAGCGCGCACGCTACTGCTACACCTGCTGCCCGCTGCCTCTGTCTGCGGAGGATACTTTGTCCTCGTACCCCCCGGCATGATCGACGACGACGGGCAAGGTTTCCGCTCCCCCTACTCTCCAGGCCAATATTGCGCGCCCTCTGCCCGCCCACGCGTCGCTGCTTCTGCTGCTGTAATGCTGCCCATGGCGATCCACTGTGGAACCCCCCGTCGCAGGCTCGACGACGATGTCTCCCTCTGCCATGCTAGACTGCTTCCATGGGGTCGCCCGGCGCTCCGACTGAAGCAGCCAGCGGACAGGCCATGGGGCGGCTTGGCAGGCTCGGGCTAATTTTTCTGCATGCAGGGCTTCCACGTGCTCGCCCCCTTTAGCGCGGCCATATCCCTGCTAGCCGCGCACGGTCCCGCCTACGAATCCTCTCCTGGCCGGTCCAACCCCGGCACCCTTCCCTTCACTTGCACCCTGGCCGCCATCCCTGCACCGCTGTCTCCATGCCAGCCTGCCATCCTGGCACCCTGGCGTCGCTTCACATCGCCGCCCTCTTCAAACGTCACAATTTGCCCGTATCCTAACCCTCGCTACGGTCCGCAAACACGTCCAGCTACCTGACTGGCAAGCGGTCATGGCGACATCACAGCCCTCGCTCTTCCGTATCATGCGTGTCTCTCTCTCTCTGAATGCGCCCCGCTGGGCCCCGCCCTGCCCGTCCACTGCGGTGCCCGCACGCAGACGCTCGTGAGCGACGTTGCGGCTGCTGTTGCTGCTGCTGCTGCTGCTGCTGTTGCTGCTGGGACGGCGCTGCTTTTGCTGCTGCTCGTGGGGTGTGGTACGGCCAAATGTGCCGCCCTAAACCCCCATAGCCGCTTTCCAGAACAACGACCTGGCCGCTGCGCCCACGGCGAGGCTTCAGTCGACCTTGTGCCACCACCGTTGAGAGTTTATTGACTGCAAAGGGCCTTGACTATCAGACGCCACTGAGCAACAGCTGTGCGCGCTGCCCTCTGCTTCGCTCACGCCTCCAACTCACTAATGTACGAGCTAAGGTGAAACGATTTCCCCAGAGAGCCCACGTTGTGTGGCTACCCACCCTAGAGCCAGGATCAGCGAGCAGCGCTAGCCTAGGGTTGCAGCATGGTACGCAGAGGCCGCCGCTATTCATCAGGCCCTTGATAGCAAGTTATAGGCCCATGCCAGCCATTTCTTGCACCGCTCAGTCGTCGTCTGTCCCTCTCTACACCTCAGTCTCGCCTGTTCGGCATTGCCGCTACCTCTTTTGCTGCCACAAACACAAAAACCGCCCTCCCCGACTGCCATTTCGTCTTCCCTTCTTCCCCAATCCTTTCCCCCCCCCACCAGCCTGGCTGCCACAGCCTACACCCGTCCCCATATCCTCCCTTCCCACCACCCCCTCTTCGAGGTCTGGGAACCGCCCGTCAACTCACGTCTCCCATACTTGGATTCCTGACAACCCCTCTCTCTTCTGATTTGGACTGCGCGTTGGCTCGGAATCCGCTAGCCCAGCATCCTCGACGTCACCTACGCTGTCACCGCCTAACGCGGATCCTCGATGACTTCAATTCTCCACTACCGAGACCCCATTGCCTACAGGAGTGATCACATGAGTGCCTCCAGCTTCCAGTCCCCTCATATGGATCAGCAGAAGAGATCCCCGCCCTACGAGGGCCACTCGTCCGGCTCCGAGGCCAGGCAACTGACCCCCGGCGCGAAGAAGCGCCCGTCCAGAGCTGGCACACGCAGCGTCACCACGCTCACGGCTGCTCAGCTCGAACGAAAGCGAGCAAACGACCGAGAAGCACAGCGAGCCATCCGCCAGAGGACAAAGGACCACATTGACACGCTCGAACGCCAAGTCCGTGACCTCACAGCACAGCTCGAGAACAACTCTTCGACAAAGATGATGGACCTGATCCGAAGAAACGAGGAGCTCGAACAGGAAAATGCCGTGCTACGTGCACGCCTGTCGCATGCAGTTTCCACCCTCGGTGTCCCCGAACAAGGCGCAGGTATGTGATGAAATTTCCTCTCTCCTTCTCAAAAGCACTGTCCAGTTGTTCCACCAGTGAGCTGGTCGACCCGCTGCGATTGCTTTTTTGGTGTCTCGGCCCGCAGCCGTTTGGGTTTGCAGCCAAGCTCCTTCTCGCAGCACCACCAGCACCATCACACGTTTGTTTTTCCGCTGGCCCGCTTCCCACGGCTTGGTTGGCCCGCTGCATTTAGCGACGCGCAGCATCTGTAACGCTTGCTTTTCTTTTTTGGCGGCGCAAGCGAGGCGACAACGACAATACTCAACGCCTGAACATGATGTGATTGAAGTGCATTTTCACTAACTTTGAAGCAGGGGCACCCTCGCCCAGCGATCGCGTTCAGATGCTTAGCCAGCCCCGAAGAATGTCAACGGGGACTGCCAGGAGCGCACATTCAGTCCCCGAGATCGCAACGCCCGTCTCACAACCCGCGCACTGGCAACCACAGCACACATATTCCCAGCATGTATCTTCGCCGCATGTCGATACCCCACCGGCCATGGGCGAGGTTCAACCGCCTCAGCATGATGCGGTTCGCTGGAGTCCCCATCCCGGCCACCCGCAGCAGCAACCTCAGCAGCAGCAACCGCAGCAGCAACACCACCAAGTTTCGATGCCGGTGCAGGACCCATCCGTTCATGCCGTCGAGCAGCCCAACATGTCGTACCCGAGCCCATATGTCATGGAAAGCAACGCGCGGGCCATGTCATATCCTCTTGAGAACGCCTCCATGGTCACGTCGCAGCCCATGCCAATGTCAGGCTACGGCACGCCCACCTCACATCCCTCGCCGCATGCCTCGGAATATCAGCGGCACATGAGCGTCCCGATGCACCACCAGTCTGTTCAGAGCCAGGCTCCTGCCCAGCATCAGCAGCACCACACTTCGGCGCCCTATGGCTCGTATGCTGTAGGACCTCAGCCAGGCTATCCCCCACAGGTCAGCCACGCCGGCGAGATGCCCATGATGCACGCCCAGCACAGCCAGTCTCAGATGATCAATGAGCAAGGCCAGCACATCATGTACCAGCCGTATCAATCCAACATGAAGGTTGAGCATTGAGCATGGCCGGGCTCGTCCCACGCATGTTCCACAAAACCCTTTGTGGCTGCAGCCCGCTGGCCTGGATGCCGGGATTGCAATCACCATTCTTAGAGCCCCGAATGCTAAACAACGCCTCAAACAACCCATGTCACACGAAACAGCATGTTCCTCATAAACTTGTCAATCGAGCTCAAATCCATAAAGCCACACGGCCCCACGCGGCACAGCAGCGACAGGCCCTGCGCCTCGGCGACATGTCAAAAAATAGCATCATCTCTCGCCCAAACCACTACGCGAGCAGCAGCGCAAGGGTGCTTCTGAAAGCAGTAGCACCCTCCGGCTTTGCGATCTCGTCCTTGACGGCAAGACAAGATCGTGCGGGAATTGTTAGGGACGACCATGTCACCTGGGTTGCGGGTGTTGGCGCGCTAAGCCCAGGCAACCCATAGGTTCACTGCAGCAAGGCGCACCGTGCAGGTACTCCAATCCCGAATTCGGACAATTTCGCATCCGTGTTGGAGGTACCCCCCACGATCGCATAAAACACAATGAAACAGCAACACGGCGCGACCCACACGCGGACGACTAGGATCAAGTCGCCCACCCGCGCTGCCAATCAAAATTACAATGGCACGCTGGCGCTGGCGCGCACTGCTAGCAGTCATCGTGGGAGCCTAAGGCGACGGGCTGTGGAACCTACTGGCGGTTGTGGAAGCTTTTCAGAAGACGGGAAATGAGCAAATGGAACATTCCGTGGATCATCGATTTGGGCCCCAACTCTGGCGCCCTCTTGCTTTGTTCCCTTGGTCGTTCTGGTCTCTCCGAGCACGCGCCTGATTTGGAACCCCTCGGATCTTTGGAGCCGCCATTCTTCCGACCTCGCCCGACTTCCGACGACTGCAGCAGCAGTAGCCGGCGCGCGCGCGTGTAGTGTCTGCACCAGAGGGAGCCAAGGTGGGCGCAGGGTAGCCCCGCACCCGGTGCGCAGAGACTGGCAGAGTTTCCCTGGACGGGCAGACTAGTCGCGACGCTGAAACGCGGAATGCCAAATCCAACCACCCTGGAGCCCACGGGTGCTCGGCTACGACGCGCAACATCAGCATGTCGTGCGCGCTGCCATTGCCATGTCTCCGGCATGACTGGTCCCGCCGCTGGCCCGCTCGTGGGTTGCAAAAACCGCCGTAGGACCGAGGCCAGCAGAAAATTTGGTGGCTTGACATCTCTGGGACCCGTTGTGCGCTGCCGCCAAGGCCAGCTGGTGGGGTCCATGCGTGGCTTCCCGCGGATCCGTGAACATGGGCTCGGGCACCCTTCCATCCAATGGCAGCCGCCACGCTCTGTTCCTGCCTGCAGTAGGAAGCGTTCCCGGCCTCTGTACCTTGCCTGTGTGGATATCAGCTCACCGCATCATTTCTACCACCCATCTCGCTTCGCATCACTCGTTGGTTGCTGTGTCACACCGCATCAACGGCTGCGAGGGCGCGGGGGGGCTGCCTGTCTTTGCGCCAACGGCTTTCTGCTGCTGTCGGAGCTTCACGGCGTCCATTTGTGCACTATCGCAATACCTCAGGCCAAGCCTGCATACATACACGCTACCCTGCGATACCAACGCCGTCTACGGCTGCCTGCCCTGCTGAGCGCGAATCTGTTTCAGCTGCTCGGGGTACCAACGCTCTCCTACGTCAGGATGACTCTTGATCCTGTTCATGAGCGTCGCTTCTCCGAGATGGCCCCAACGGCCCTTGACAAAGGTAAACTCGACGTCGTCCCTGCGCTGCTTCCTCGCCTCGTCTCTCAGCTTGAGCACTTCTTCTGGAACGTCCATGGCTTCAAACTTTGCGTCGTAGCTTACCCCCTGGAAGAAGGGAACGGAGTACCGCGCCCCCTCACCTTTGCGCGGACTGAGAACGCGATGTGTGGTTGAGGCGCACACGCCGTCGGTCAAGGCTTCCATGCCTTGTCCGATCGCCACCACAAGGGTGCCAGGTATGGGCGGGCAATCTATCCACTCGCCGTTTGCGTTTTGCGCCTGCAGTCCGAGCTGGTGCGATGCTTGCAGCAGGTAGCTGGTCAGCATGCTGTCCTTGTGTGGTCCGACGCCTTGGCGCTTCACCTCCCACTTCTTGCGCTCCATGTCACTCGCGTCTGCGGGCAGGTCGGGCACATCCACCTCGGGATACTTTACTATTTTGAGCTTGTGCTGCTGATTACGATCAAAAAACTTGTCAAAGGCACTACTTGGAAGTCCAATAGCTTCAGCGATCAGCGACGTAAACAGCGTCGAAATGTGCGACATGCGTTGAATGTACTCTTCGTACACGGGCCGAAAGTCTGGGAGATGTTGCGACGATGGCCACTGGTTTGGCGCAAGAAGATTGTGGTATATGGGTGCATCTGGCCCCGGAATAGGATGCGGTGTCGAGAGGTCGAGTTGCTCTCTGTGGTCGGGGTTGAAGGCCGTCGTCTCGTTGTCGAGCTGCAAAAGGGGATCAACATGTCAGCATGCGGGTCGAAATAATTTCGTCACGATACGAGTCGGAAACTTTAATATCAAAGCGGGGTGATGAGAAACCTGTTTGTTGCGAGAAAAGAGGAGGGGAAACGTAATGGCAGTGGTGAAATGGAAGGGGGGCAAAGTGTTCGAAATTAACGATTGCGAAAGTACACAGCTGTCGATTTGTCCGTCGTTTGTTTGTTCGAAACGGATATATACCCAGATGATCGAGTAGTCTTTTTTCCGCTTTGGCGATTTGGTGGTAGTAGTGTAGCGACTTCAGCTCGTTGTTTTCTTTTCTTTTGGAGCATACTTGGTTGGTAGTTCTGCTTTTTTTTTACTTTTTGACGCATTCATGGGTTCAACGGCCGGTAGTTCTGTCTTAACTTTTTCTCCTCTCTCTCTCTCCAATCTCTTTTCTCTGTACTTATAGTTTCCTTACACCCGTCGCTTTTTCTCTTCGATATAAACATGTCATTGGCCCATGGCCATGTGCATAGCATGGCATATAAACATATCCCACGCAGCGAGGGTTCTTTTGACAAAGAGAGAGAGAGACAGCTTTAATAAACATATACATATACATCACGTTTTCCCCCCTGCCAAAAAAAAGAAAACAGTGGATGCAGATGTTGAAAAAGAAAAGAAAAGCTTCAACGTACCCTCGACCACCCCAAGAAACTCTTCTCATTCTTCATTTCGATCTTTTCCTTTTCTTCCAGAGGCAACTCTTCGAAAAAGCGTCGGCACTCGCCTACCACGCGCGATACCAGGTCGGATGGCAGCCCCGTGTCGCTCAGGTAGAGAAAACCCACATGCAGCAGTGCGTTGCGCAGGTCCGAGAGGAATTGCGGTTTTGTGGCTGGCGAGAGGGCGGCGCTGAGGGGCAGGATGGGGATGCGGCTGAAGGTGTGGGCTTCTTCGTCTGGAGACATGGTGGATTGTATGTACGAGGATTGGGGGGGTTGGATGGTGGCCGTGGTGCTTTACCACTTTCTTCTCGTTCTACTATGACAGTCTTTGTGCCTTTCGTTCTCGAGCGAACTCGGGTAGCGCAAGCACGATGCTCGGGCGCGAGGTTGCGTGATGCGGGGTAAAATCGGGGATGGGGGGTGGAGTGAGGCTGAATGCGGCGGCGCGGGGCCTGGATGGCTGGCTGGCTGGCTGCGAACAACGCCTGTTCGTGGTTCCGCGCTTTGGAATGCGATGGGAGGAAGTAGGTCGAGCTTTTTTTTTAACTCGCTCTATTTTGTCGCGATCGATATGTGCTTTCGTCGCGACGAGAGACGGGTTGATTTTAGTCTTGATACCGCGCTTTCCAGGCAAGAGCGAGGCCCAGGGCTGTGAGCTTTAGGCTGCCGATGACGAGGAGGCTGAGGGCGGCTTCGAGGACCATGGTTGGATGGTACTGTATGGTATAGTTGAAGACTTGTTCAAGAGTGTAGATGTATCTAAGCAATACGATATCACAGGAAAACTTCTTCTTCAGAGGCAAAATGCTTGATGAAGGACACCAGTTCCTGTGGGCAAACAGAGGCTCGGAATTTATATCGCTATCTGCACTATCTTCCCGTCTGCAAACTTGTCTACACCGCAGCACTCACACGGAATTCCTGTGGTTGGCAGTGTGCCGCTGGACTAGAAGATGACGGACTATCGTCGCCACGATCGTGTGCGTTCGTTAGGTGTACATGTGCAGAGTGAGGCGACGACCAGCTCCACTTGACCCCAACAGCAGCTCGCTCCAGTCTGGAGTAACTCGTCCCCTATCGGAGTTACTTTCGCCCTAATGCGGTTGGTCGCCTTACAAACTCGTCTTCTCTCCCCATCCCTACGTCCGACATCATCTGAGCCGAGGGCCCATCGCGTGCTCTGCCCATCGGACTCTACAGACAGCGCATGTTACGCGATACGGCGAGTGCCGCGTGGGACATGCCTGTTTGCTTGCGCAGTGTACGTGGCTCCATGGAGGGGAGCTGCGTAATTCAAAGTTCGATACGTACGTATTCACGTATTCCGGTTCTTCCTGTACTCCGAGGGCGAATAAGGGTTACTGTGCAGGTATAGCGAGGGGTGTCACATGGCGACCTGCACACACACGTGCGCCAATGACGATTTGCTGTGGCTGGGATCTCTCTGCACCAACACCACCACCCAATGCAGACGAGGTTCGCTCCAAGGTCCGTGGTCTTGTCGAAACCCAGGGTCGAGCATCTCTCTACTTCTTTCACATGATGGGGCGACTGCCCTGCAACAGTTCGGCATGTTATTCCACCACACAACAAGGGCATGCTACACCGACACTATCAAAGCAATACCCACTTTTCTCCTGGAGCTCCACTGCGATAATGGCCCATGCAACTCCACAAGCCATTGCTTTGCATTCTGCGCCAAGCATTGGAAACACCTGTTGGAGAAGCACATCCCCCTTCGATATTACCAAAATACCGCCGACCGAACACATCAATAGACTCATCAAACCCCCTAAGGACCCATCTATCCATCACCTTCCGCTTCAAAAATAGTACCCACTCTTCGCAACGGTGCCCGCATCTTGCAGCAAGAGTACCCACCACCTCTTTCCTAGAACGCTGACGTGCATACACTCATGTTACAATGCTGTCTGCTCTTTGCATTCGGGGAAACTTTACCTGGATAGGGAACGAGGGCCAGAAAGGCGCTTGTTTCCACATATACGCCCAATACGGGTAATCGGGCAACGGCAAAAAGCACGAGCGTGCTTAACCGTGCCACACCCCCATCGATCCCTTGAACAGGCATATGCTATGTAAGGGAAGAAAAAGGAAAAAAGAATAAACCTACGCGATCCTTACTTCCAGCTCGCCATGGCCCCCTTGGCCTTGTCAACGTTACACGTCGCACATGGGTAAGGGCATATCCAAATGGGAACAATGTACATACATAGACCGGAAGGCATGAGCGCATATCCGTCGCCGATCGCCGTCGACGGAGAAAATCGCATTGCAACTTGCTGCGCCATAAGGAAAAAAGCAAATAATAGAGGCTCAGTGTCGTTAGTTCTTGCCTACTCCATCACCTCCAGACAGAACGAGGGCTACCCACAGACCTCAAACGCTCCAACATCGGGCTGCAATGCCGCGAATGTACCAGGGGGGCCGCTGAATGGACTAACGAGACCGCAAAAAACCCTACTAGTAGGGTATATGGGGAAGTGGACGGGTCTATCCGATCAGCGCGACCAAAAGTTGCAGAGTGGTGGCCCCGTTAGCATAATCGACACTCACTAAGCCCCGTGCACACACAATACTCTACTACTTCGAGCATGTGCCTTCACACTGTCTATCACGTTTGTCCCCGCTTTTGTCGGAAGTTGCCATCACGGAGGTTCACAGACAGATAGGTAGATATTGCGCATCGTCGGCTAAGGGGACCCTCACCTCCGCGAACGGAGCACGCAGAAAGAGGGGCGCCGGCTCGGGCCTGTGATGTCTATCGCGTGCAGGGTGCGCACAAACACATACTACACACGGCATATAGGAAGTGTGCTAAGGACCTGACAATCATGTACATTTACGTCTGAGTCGCCGTCGTGGATAGCTGAAGGGTGTGCGCCTCGTCTTCCTCCAAGCAAGGCTTCATGATGGAGGGTATATCACGCCTAGCCCGGTGGTTAATACATGATCCTTCACGCGACAAAACTCTATACCCTGGCCCCCTTTTCTCGTCATGGTCTTGCCTCCACTTTCTTGTCATTGTCCATGACGCTGTGGCGTGGGTGTGGCAGTAAGAAAAAAACCCCCACACCCTGAATCCCATACTCTCCTGGTTAGGCGAGAGGGCTGAACAGCTCGCCGTCGTATACTCTAAACGGCAAGCATGTCGTAAAACGTACGATGTGGGCTGATGGTTATGCGCTTCCGGACCAAGGCGCTCGTCGGTTGCTGGCTTGCTTGCTTTTCCCAAGGAGGAATCGCACAGGATGGATGGATGAACGAGGACCTTGCAATGAGAAAGAGACTATCCTGATAAAGATCAGTGTGGTACCTAAAGGAAGCAGCTGAGACGTGCAGGAATGCGTCACGTGATGGGAACCGTGATTGCGTGGCCTGCGCAGGACTGAGCAGCTGAGTGCTCTGCCGAGGTTTGGCGTACAGAGTAATGAGCTTCTACAGCATGTGTTGTGGAACGCCACTTTGATGCTACAGACGTGGTTCTTTCGGGATGTGGGGAACAATGCTGTGTGTGGTGTGAAGTGTCTTGTTCACTGTGCTCTGAGATACCAAAGCGTTGGCTTCTTTTCTGGATCCTTTAAGCAATTACATCAAGAAAGTACTGGCTGGCTGGCTGGAATGTCTCGTCGCAGTATACCATTGTATTACCTCCTTTGCTTACCTGTTAATGGTGATAGAAGCAGCGAGAACGAACACAAAGCCAAATGAAAGTGTAGAGAGATAAGAGCACAGCAACAAACAGACTCGTGTGCCCTATTGACGCAGCATATCCTTAGCTGATAGCACACAAAAATAGCCCTGCGTATGACAACAACCAAATTACCCATCTGTTGTTTCGTGTACAAGGACGCGGGACTCTGTTTCCCTGAGTTCTATCTTGGCATAGTAAAACCCATGATGCTCAGACGCGACTGCGAAGAGCCTTTGGTATTTCAACCTGTGTTCCGCATGTCTACCGTAATTATAGTACGGATCTAAAAGAGAGGCATGTCTCTGTTTGCAGACTATCACAAAAGTGCCCTTTCTTTATATATACATAACATCGACTGCCTGGACTCACTAAGTCTTTTCAAGCAAGACAATTTAATTAGCTGATTTGTCCTTGGGTCTTCACTTACCCATACACATACAAAGCGATCTCCACTGCTAGTTTCCTTCGCGCCTGACCCCGTTCCGCACATCCCCCGCCTTTCCAATTTTCTTTATCAAAACCAAGGTCTCGCTACATTTAAGAGCGTAGCGTCAAGAGGGGTGCCTCGACAACGGCGCTCCAGGGAGTCGCTGGGTAGTAAGGGACCTAGGGGACACTGGGTATACTAGTCAACAACCCATAAAAGGACCTGGCGCTACTATAGCGCTGTAGAACTGCTAAGAAAACGTCCTAAAGTGATGTATTACTTGCCTGTATAAATATAGGTAGACGATAGTCTTAGACAGATATAATCTTACACTTATCTACCTTTTGCTCACTGCCATAGTCGACCCTTGCACTACGATATAGACAGAAGCCCGGTATCTCCAGACAGTCCCACAGTCAGCAATATATCAGGGCCTGTATATCAACTACAAACGATGAATCTCATCCTCCCTCCCCCGCGTTTCTTTCTCCCTACTTCCCACGCTCCCAAACTCCTTTGCCAAAAGCATTCCCCTCAATACCACATATCGTGTATACGCTCTAGACAAAACGCTAGGAAGTGTGAGTCTCCACTTGTGTCTGTATCACTCAACACAAAACTATGTGTCCTGGCTGAGAAAATACCATCTAGTATAGTCAACATCATCTTAGCCAAGCATCCCGCTACATACGTACCTGCCTCCACTCACTTCCTCTTCCACACTGTACCGGAATCTAGCAGGAAAGCACAAAATAAGCTAGTGAAGAGCTCACCCAGCACTTCCGGACTGTATACAATCCACTATGTTGTTCCTTACGAGACCAGCCCGAATCCAGGTAAGGTAGGAACGACGCAAGTTCTGTGCCTGCACGTAGTCTTAACGGCTTCCGTCACGTCTGCCAGCGACGAATATTCAAGTCTTTTGTATTTTAAACGTCCATGCTTCACGTCAAAAGGGGTGGACTTTGTGATGCGGTTGCAACGCTTCTCGACGCAGGGGCACGGGGCTGAGAAATTGGTTGGATTGCTGGTTATTTACAACCGGAATCTCGCATCTCCTATCCCCTCACACCGCGAGCTTGTGTCGGCAAACAGATTTACAATGTCTCTGTTGGTGAAGGGCTGGGATAGGAGGTAGGCGATGATGGGCCTTAATTCAAGGTGTGCGTTCGGATGGGACTAGTGATGCAAGGTCTTTTCTGTTAGCTTCTGTGCTCAGTACTTCTGGAGGATACTAAGACGGTTCTTCCTGCATGGGCTGAGATATCTTCAACTTGTTGGTGGCTGAGAGGTGGAGATTATGAAGATTAAGCTGTGAATCCTAGGAGGATGGGGACATGGGATATGCAAGGTAGGCATACAAGGGGTATCGGGTAGGGGAATAGCGAGAGGCGCGGAGGCGCGGAGGGGATGGGTGTCTGAGATGAGAGGGAAGGAGAGGGTACGGAATGGACTTTGGAATAGATGAATGAGAAGACAAGGAGTGGCTGGTTTGGGAGGTAGACGGCATAAATGCAACACTGCTGTAGTAGACAATGAATTAAGCCAGGTCTCGTCAATACAAGTTGTGCAATTACATGCTCTCACCAGGATTGGCAGTTTGCCTTACCTTTGATCCACCTGGTATCAGTCACACAAACCAAAAAGATCTTAGACCCCAAACTCACCTTCTCACTTGCAAAATCATCACCTCACATCAGACACATGTGCAACTCTCCCCAAAAAAAAAGACGAATGAAATTTTAATCAGGCATTAAGTCGTTTCCACAGACAAACGGACAGAAAGCAGCAACCTCCACACTACACATGCTCAACCACGCACACACATCTACACTTCTCCAATCTTCACGTGTCCAGCCCTCTTGGAAAGGAAACAGCAACAACGACTAAACAGCACACGCACAAAAGATGAAGGCGAAAAGGGAAAAGAAAAAGGCAACGAAAAAAAGTCTGGTATAACGACTCCTTCCTCCAGCACGCCTCCTTCAACTATCTCTTGTTGCATCCTCTTCTTTAAGCCGAAAACAAAGATAATCATAAAGCCATCTTTCCTCCATGAAAAAAAACAAGCAAAATGAAACAGAACGAAAAGAAAGGAAAAAAAACATGCATGTAGTAAGTTTAGTAGAAAGAAAAAAAGAGAGGGAGAGCGAGGGTGAGGAGCCGGGTGGGGAAGATGAAGTAACTTAGGAGAGTCAGAGAGAGATGATCTGGTAATCAACCAGTAGTAGGTAGGAGTAGATAATGTAGTAGTAGGAGCAGTAATAATATCGGCAGCGATATGTGTGCGGTGCGGGAGAGTAGTAGGTAGGGATGTCTCGCAAGACGAGGCAAGCAGGGGGAAATTTCGAACATAAAAAAAGTGGATGGAATTTTGCATCAAAGCAAAAACGAGATCAGGTAAAAAAAATCGAAGCGTCTGCGTCGGATCCAATAAAACAACAACATCAACAACAAAACACGAAACGCCTACTGAATCCCCCCAAGAGGTGAGTTAACAAAACAACAAGAGGCCAACCGAAGTTTCCAAAACCCCAAGCCTGATCCGTTATGCTCCGGTTAAGAGATAGAAAGCGATCGAGATGGTCGATAAAGACACGGGTATATGGAACGATATTTGTGTTTCAAATGCCACCAACCAGCCTGCCAACCATCGCCGTAACGATGACACTTGGCCTTCACGAGGGCTTGGGCTTGAGCTATACTTCTGTTGCACCAGCAAAGTCGAAGTCGCCAAAGTTGCCGAGACCGTCATTGTCGCCGGTATGTAGAAACGAGTCAAAGTCGAACGACTCGAGTGCGCCAGCGTCGTCGGGGAAGTTAAGGCCAAGATCAAAACCGTTAGGCTATTGTTATGTTAGTGAGTGCTTCGTTATGAGATCCGACAAATAAACTCACATCAGGATCAATGCTTCCAAATGGCTGGCCACCGCCGTTGTCCATAGGCTGGTCGGCAGGCGCTGGTGGTTGCACGGGTTGCTGTGGCTGGCCGTTTTGTCCCTGGTTGAAAGAAGCCTTATGGACTGGCGTGATTGGGGCCACGGGAGTGGAGGATGTGGGCGTGGGAGGCTCTTCGCCGTTTGTCGCCGCTGGAGTTGCACCTGTATTTGGCCCTTTCTTGTTTGCGGGCTTCTACAATCAACATCAATGTTGCTCAGAGGTGGAGCAGGAATTGGAAACTTTACCTTATTGTCTTTTGTGGGCTTCTTCTTTGGATTAGCCTTGTTGGTTTGAGATGGCGTCGGTGGGTTCGGGTTCGACTGTGACGGAGAGGGCTCAGGTCGTGGCTGCTCGTTCGTGGGTGCTGGGGGTGGCGGCATCTGCTGGCGTTGCTGTGGGTTCTGGCCCATGGGTCCTCCCATTTGCTGTCCGCCTGGCATCATACCAGGCTGGGGCCCGCCGCGCCAGCCGTTCTGCTGCATCTGTCCGTTACGCATAGCCTCCATTTGTGCAGGTGTTATCTGTTGACCACCAAAGTTTGGGGGCTGCGGATGTGAGCTCGGGGGACGCATGCCCATGGGGCCGTTCTGAGGCATTCCCTGGGGGTAGAACTGAGGAGGCATTCCTGGGGGTGCCAAACTGGGGTCAAAGTTCATGTTGGGCGCCGGAGACGCACGCTGCTGTCCCATGATGCCTTCTGGCATCGGTGAGCCTGGGAGATTCTGCTGACCCAGCTTGGGGGTGCCCCGTTTCATCTGGTCGGCTGGATTGGGTGATGGACCTCCGGCTCTGCTACCTTGTGGTGACATTGCTGCCCCAAAACCTGGAGCGCCCATGACACCTTGCTGCGGGTGGCCAGACTGGTTGTCCTGCTCTTGTCGTGCCATGAGCAATCGCTTCTTGTTCTGTTGCTCGAGAAGCATGAGCTGCATCTGGTAGTCCTGCAGCGCATGGTTACCTTGCTGAGGTGCGCCCTGAGGGTTGGCGGGCATGTTGCCGGGTCGTGGCCCGTTGCCAGTAAAGAGGTTTTCTTGACCTTCAAGGCCAGGCTGGGCCATTGGAGAGCCTTGGACGCCAGAGTTCATACCCTGGGGGGACGAAGTGTTACTCAATGCGACTCTGTGTGCATGGGCCAGGCTTTGGGAATATACCTCCATGTTCTTCTGCTGCGCACCTGGACCTTGCGGCATGAACTCATTGAACTGGTTGTTGGGCATGTTACCAGTGTTTATACCACCTGTGTGTCATTGTCAATTAGCTTGGATACTCGGCAGAGGGTTCGGACAAGCAACGTACCATCAACACGTGGGCGCTTGTTTGGGGATGGAGCATTCTCGTTGGATCCGGGCGAGTTGGGGCGCTGGCCGTTCATGTCCATGCTTGATGCGTCCCGCTGCATCTGCGCTCCCATCATGCCGGGGCCTTTCATTTGCTGCATGCCTGCCATGGGGTTTCCGGCGCTGCTGCACGTTAGCGGATCGAATTGGGGAGAAGAGCATGGCCGTGGTGGGAAGAAGCATACGGTCGATTGTTGTTCATGGCTGCTGCCCGCTTGAGGTCTGTCTGGTTACCGTTGGTCATGGCGCCGTTTCTCATCATCTGATATTGCGCGTTCATGGGGTTGTTCATCATCATGCGCTGGTTTCGCTGCTCGTTTTGCAGTTGGCCAAGGTTCTGTGAGCTCTGTCAGTGGGCTGCTACGTGGGTGTCTAGATGCGACCGAGTCAATGTACGACATACCCGGTTGTGGCTGACGTATTGGATCGCGTTCTTGGAGGCATTGTTGCGAGGCTTGGTGGCCGTGTAGATGTCCCAGAATTGGACCCACCAGTCGAGCAGGAAGGAATTGTCGGCGACCTGGTTGGGGGGCAGCGAGGGCAGGGGCAGGTCGTCTATCTGATCGATGGTGTCGGCGCCGTTCATCTTGTTGTTGGGGCTGGCCTTCTCCGTGGCCATCTTCATGTCGCATTCGAGCATGGCGCGCGCCAGATTTAGGTGCTTGTTCCGCAGGAAGTAGTCGTAGATGTACGTGTTGAGCTTCTCGGTGGGGTCGGCGCCCTTGCCGCCGGGCTGCGCCATGTTGCGCATAATGGGGGTGCCGTCGACGGGGCCGTTGTTCGCATTCATGGCCGCCATCTGCGCCATTTGCTGCTGGTTCTGCATCGCGACGCTGCGTGGGGAGGTCGGGCGTCGGGCGCGGGAGACGGGTGGGGAGTTAGCGATGGAAGCGCGGTGCTAGCAAGTAGACGCGATATGTGTCGTGCACCTCGGTGCTGGATGGATGGGACTACAACAGCATGGGATGTCGTCGCCACGGAGGATCGGAGCCGGAGCCGGAGCGGCGTGCCTGGGACCTGCTCGAGCCTGGAGAGCGACAGGACGAGACGCGGGCGCGCAGATGGTGGCCGGGTGGGATAGAGGACTGCCGAGAAAGGGTAGCGACGCTGGTGTCGCGATGGAAAAGGCGGCGGCTGATGCACGGTATTGGGACGGGGGTTAGCGTGAAGGAAGGACTTTGAGGGGATGTCAGCGGCGCGCTCTGCACGGAGGCTGCCAAGCGCTGCGATGCGGTACGATACGACGGGATCACGACAACAACAACAACAGCCGGGAAATCGCCTACGCGATGGAGCGCGTCGGTCGCAGCAAAGAATAAAGAGACGGGTCGTGGGAGGTTTGGGACGCCCCGGAATCGAGGGGAAAGGCGGCGGCCGCTCACTGCGCTGCGCCAAGTCGCGTCCACGTGACGGGGTATTATTAGACTTTGCCTCTCACCAGCCTCCCCTTTGCCCACCACCGCGCCCTCACAAAAAATGCTTGCTTTTCGCCAACCACTGCAAATTGCACACCCACGGCCCAATGCATCGTCGCCATCCTCAGGCCATGCGCCGACGTGCTGTGAGGGTGCGTGGTGGGGCATGTAACGCGACCTGGACAGATCCACGACTGCGACGCCAATTGCGCGAGCGGGAGCGGCATGCCATATTACTTACACCTTGTTGGCCTCAGATGCGCCCCGTCGCCCGCCTCAGGCACGGATGCTCAACCGCCTGCCCAAAGGTGCTCCTCAATACACACATCCATACATTCACGCACGTGCAAATAAAACGGCCCCTTTCGCCATTGATTGTGTGCGTGGTGCGAGTGCAATTGCGCCATTGTGCAGTTGTGCCCTCATGCCCCTCGCTGACCGCCTACAAAGGTGCAATTCTACTTGTCGCAGTGTGCCTGGGCCGACGCCAGATGCAGCCTGCTCTTTTCGTGTCGAGTACCACAGCCGCCAAAGCGGTGTGCAATTGTTCAGTAAACTTTGCCCTGACCATATCGCTGCCTTGCTGGTCAGATCACCTCTATAGAGCTGTCACGTATTGCTTATGCCCCCCTCGTCAAGCAATCGCTGTACCTCCTGCTCAAGACATCATGCAAACATAGATTTTCCTCTGCCCCAAGAACCCTCTACTCATCATCCGGTGGCATTTCGTCGTCAATATACCGAACCAACGATATCCGCATCTCGGTGGTGTCGTTGCCTCGTAGGACGTCGCTGACAAAATGCGCTTCGACTTGCATGTGAACCTAGTTTGCCAATGAGTAATTTGCTCATATGCAACGTCACAGTCCAGTGTATCTCCCCAGACAAACGTACCATTTCCAATGCACCCCGCAGCACGCCCACTAGTATGTTCGAGAACCACAACTCGTCCTGTGCGCGGCCGTCATCTGGCAACTCGACGAAATCGGCAAGCGGGTTCTCGTCGAAGATGAGAGAGAACTGTTTGTTGTCGCTGGACCAGTTCGTAATCGTCGGAGTGATGTTGAGGAAGATCTTGAAGCCGACCTGTATGTACGTATGAGCGGGCGAGCATTCTATGGACTGTTTGGCAAGCGCTACCTTTGAAATCATCTCGGCCACCTCTCGGAAGTTGGTGCAAGCCGGCGCACTCGACTTTGCCAGAAAGTCCTCGATCAACCGTATCCCGATATTGTAACCCATGCGGTCCAGTTGCTTATTGACATCTGGGTAGTTGTATTCATAGTCCTTGCATAATTGTGCGACAATGGTTCCGTATGTGAGAGTGACCAGCTCGGCGCTGACCTTGTCGACCCGTGTTCTTACACCGTCAGAGCTGGAAAACGTATTCAGTTATGTGCGAGGCTTACTTCCATACTCTGACATGTATTAGCGCATCGTCAAGCAGTTGCTAGACATGTGGGCCTCACTCCTCGCCCATGCGGGCCGCCTTTGTTGACGAAGACATGGCTCACACTGGCTGTATTTGGCCCAATACACACGGATGTTGAGACGAGGAACTCTGCAGACGCGGGGCGAAGGCGTGTAGGAGGTAGTTGGGCTTGAGTCGTGTCGTCCGCATCGGGGGGGCAACGCGGAGGAGCGTACTTAGCTCGGGCGGTGGATCATATATCTCTTGGCGCCGATCTTTCCTGGAGGAAAGTTCACGAGCTACCAAACCACGAATTTATACGCAACTCCATCACGAATTTATACGCGACTCCACCACGATACCCAAACCAGCCCATATATACCGACATGTCTAGAGAGAAGCGACCCGCCAACGAGGCCTTTGGCACCAGCCAGTTGGTTAAGCGCACCAAGTCGGATGCCAACCTGGGAGGAAGCTCTGCAGTAGCTGTAGTCAACAGCGCGGGCGCAAATGGCGCGTTGGTACAAGCGGTACGTTAGCAACGAGGACTTTTTCTTGTACAAGTACCAAGGCTGAAGGTTGCGATGTGCTGACAGGTGGTGTAGGGGTCGCGCGCCAGCTCGTTGCAGTCCCCAGTCATGGAATTGACAGGCCATTCGGGTGAAGTCTTTGCAGCACGATTCGACCCGACCGGACAGTGCATAGCATCGGGTTCCATGGACCGTTCTATTTGTGAGTTTAGGTCAAGATTTGGAAGAAGCTCTGCGCTGACTGTCAATAGTACTCTGGCGCAGCTCCGGCGACTGCGAAAACTACGGCATCCTTACTGGCCACAAACAGGCAGTACTTGACTTGCACTGGTCGCGCGATTCCAAAGTCCTCTTCTCTGCCTCGGCAGACATGCACTTAGCAAGTTGGGATGTTGAAACTGGAGAGAGGATACGGAGGCACCCCGGGCACGAAGAGGTTATCAATTGTATGGACGTGAGCAAGCGCGGCGAGGAAATGCTGGTGAGCGGATCTGACGACGGCTACATTGGCGTGAGTATACAGTCCTGGGCACTATGAGACTCATCTGACCCCATCAACAGATCTGGGATACCAGGACAAAAGACGCCGTAACCTTTATCCCCACCGACTTCCCCATAACAGCGATATGCCTAGCAGAAGCTGGCAACGAACTATTTACCGGCGGCATTGACAATGATATTAAAGTCTGGGATCTGCGGAAACAAGCAGTGACATATACATTGATTGGCCACACTGACACAGTGACCTCGCTGCAAATGTCCCCAGACAACCAAACCCTATTATCCAACGCACACGACTCGACCGTCAGGACATGGGATGTGAGACCCTTTGCGCCCGCGGACCGACGCATACAAACGTACGACGGAGCTCCCACCGGTCAAGAGCGCAACCTCCTCAAGGCAAGCTGGGACTTTAAGGGCGAGAAGATTGCTGCTGGTAGCGGAGATCAAAGTGTGGCCGTCTGGGAGACGCGGACAGGGAAACTCCTGCACAAGCTGCCTGGCCACCGGGGCGCAGTCAACGACGTACGATTCCACCCACTTGGTGAACCCATCTGTAAGTTGAACCAAATTTGCTTATGCCTCACCACCTCAGATTCGGCCGTCACCGCGTTTAGACCTCCCTTGGCAGAAAGGGGTCTAAGCCGGGGGCCGTCCGCACATGCTCTTACCTTGTTTGTCTCTTGCGAAGCACGAAGCTGACTTGGCAATTCTTAGTGGTCTCCGCATCCTCAGACCGCAAGCTCATGGTGGGAGAACTGGGCAAGTGAATGTGGAGCTTAGCGATCTTGGCTACGGGTTTCTGATTCGAAGAGATTGCCGCGAAAAGCGTGGAGAAAGGCCCGAGGAGCTTCCGGTCCCAGATGGATGTCACAAGGGCGATGTTTACGTGTTGGCTGGATACGCCGATGCGACGTGTGACAGGGCTGGGGGTCGCACGCATGTAGGCAGAGTCGTCGCTATGACGCAGGCAGCACGACGAGTACGGGCATTGGGAGTAGGCGTCGAGGACGGTGGGCACGAGCGTGCGACAACACGACGAGCCGACGACTGCAGGATAGCCAGCAATGAAGCCGACGAAATTTGCAATAACGCATGTCTATGGGCTTATATTGTGCTTGCCGCATGGCAGCCGCGCTGCTAAAAGCAGTACGTGGTGGATGCGCGGGCTTGATTGGGATGGGCGTTTCAGACTGTTTGGGCGACAGCGAATCAAGGCGTACCTTCCCCAGGTCTTTCCCGACCACTTGTGCAAATGGCTCCATTCCCACCACGCGAACGCGGTCCGTGCTACACGTAGGATTGGTGCTCCAGCCCAGCCGTGTTTCACCGTGGCCCTGACACACGACCCGTCGCGAATACGCATGGCGCTCAATGCTCGCTCGACCGTGACCGTCGTTGTCGTCGGCACCCATGTCCCAGTCCCACGCCTGCTCTTCTCCCTCAATTGACATGGCTCCGTCGTCCTTTTCCTTCAGTCGTTGGTAATTGGCAGCGGTGCTGCTCTCTGCTAGTTTCGTTTCTCCTTGTTCATTCACCTTCGTTTGGCTCTGGAGGCTCTGGATAGTCTGCCAGCCAATTTGACTCTCTACTTGCCCACTAATATTCGTTCGCTCCCGTTCGGACGCCTCGTTTCGATTCCGCCAGCCGTGGAAAGGTACAGCCAACAGTTCACGCACCACACATTGCAAGACGACTCCGAGCAGCAAAGTCATCCACTCGTTCGGATACTACTCCACACTTTCTATCCTGCCGCAGCCCAGCCACGAGGTCTCCATGCTGAGCTAGCGCTCGCATCCGCTCATTCGTCGTTGCGATATCTTGGAGGAAGATCAACAGCAGGCGTGTCGAGCCTCGGCGACCTGTTTGCTATAAGGGAACAGCGTGCGCTCAAGATAGAACTTGGGGTCCGCATTTCCTAGTTCCTGGCCCTCATCCGTCCTCGAATCTATATACAGAAGACCATGTTTCGGTCACCACTCTTCGCTTGGTCCCCAAGACCAGACCAGGACCAGGACATCGAGGCGTCTCCAGCAACACATTCTCCATCCCGATTTAGCGCCTTTCGCAGCAATGTACGGACATTGGTCAACGGCTCATCAATATATTCGCAGTCGCCAGCTCTCCCCAACCACAACAGTAATGAAAACACGCCAAAGATTCCGTTTCGTGGATTCTGGAGTCGCAATCAATCACCCAATCCAAATGTTGCACAAGTCTCTGAGGATGTGCCCCGCGACTCAGCCGACTCGAGGTCACCTCTTTCCTCTCATGCACATCACACCGCAGGCTCCTACATTGGCGCCATTCAAGATCCACAGGAACCAGCGACAGTGTACTCGCGTCATCCAGCAGATGTTCCATTACCACCTGACCATAATGGCGCTGTGGATCCTGAAAGTCAGCAGCTCGCAGACGAAGTCAATGAAAGACGGCACCGGCGACGCAAGCACCGGAGGAGAAGACATCGCCGCACCGAGCGCCCCGAACAATGGGTACGGAGGAGAGACGAGCGAGGCTCCTCTGCAATCTATGTCAGAGGATCAGCTGCACGAAGAAAACTGGCTAGTTGTGTGATTTCGGGAACCTTTCTGATCGTCATTCTATCCATCTGTAAGTCTATGCCAAGTTTCACATGGGACAGGACGGAATCTAACGTTCAATTTCAGACCTAGCATTGGCTCTGACCAATAAAGACCTGGGTCAGGAAATTCACATCCTGTTCATCATGGTGCTTCTCACCGTCACCATCTTCTTCTGCCATTCGCTCATCCGCCTCTGTATGCTGATGCTAAACCCCCCACGCGAACAAGGGCCACACATGCCCAACATGATGGGTGCTGAGGGCTTCCAACCCGCTGTGCCCATTCGTGTCCACCTCCGACGCGACGAGGAAGCCGCAGCAGAAAACGACCGGGCACTAGATATGGACGAGGATGATGATGATCCAGAGAAGAATATGCCGCCACCTCCACCACCCGCTTATGGTCTTTGGCGCAGTAGCGTCCGCGTAGATCCAAACCTTCTCCACTGGCAGCGCGTAGACAACTTACCTGAACGTGGTAGTGCAATGTCACACCAAACACAATCACGTGCTGGCTCTGTGACAGAACAAGTTCCACCCGTGCCTTCGCGGGCAGCGTCTGCCGTGGCAGAGGGCCCCCGACCCCCGTCCTACGTCTCCGAAGACGGCGTCAGTTACGTGGTAGAAGCTGCACCCCGCTCCACCGTCAATCGCGACAGCCACACAGGATATAGTGAAATACATCCTGCGTGGCGCCCAGGGTATGCCATGAGTGAAATCAGAGGCGGCGAACTACCCGCGATTGAGAACTACCGGAGATGAAGCAATAACAAAAATAAAGAAAGAAAAAAGAAAAATACAGAGTATCAAAAAGGGCTTTTCTTCCCAGCTCAGATGGGGGTTTTTTTTTGTTTATTCTCTCATGTAGCGAAGATTGAGAATAAACACCAGGATTCCGACTGAGACATGTCTGCACCCCTCACTCCCCCCCACATACACAGTTTCTGATAGCGTTTGCGTCCTGTCTTGCTATCCCCTTTTTTGAGCGTTCTCGCTATTTGCATTGCGATTTTTCGGCATTGGCATTGTATCGAATCCAAATATAGCCCTGCACTACGTGTATAAAGTACAACAAGCGCATACATGCCTGAATTCAAAAAGCATGTTCGATATCAAAAAAGCGCTTTCTTTTAGCATTCCTAGCTCACCTGTCTTCAAGTTAGCCTAATTTTGGTCCAAACTCAAATCACACAGCAAACGCGGCCGTACCGACGATCTTCGTCGATCACGCAGTCCCTCTACGGCTACTGTCTAATCCCACATCACTACATCTGTCCATGGCGCGTTTTCTTCTTTTCGATCTTTATATTCATATATACGCTCTGACATGTCACCCTGCCACGTGTTCTGCCGCCTGTTCTTCGATCTGGCTATCTATTCATCCATCGTAAGACCCACAAGCTCCCTCAAAAGTGAGGCGAACAATACGCCGAGGTAGAGACGGGCAAACTTCAAATAAGGGTCACGGGGGGTTCAGTCGATCACTGAACCGGGGTGACGAACTAGACGCGGCTCTTTTGTGGTCCCTTCGCATACCCCTTGTTCCCTGGGGTTAGGATGGGTTGAGTCCATGACGCGATGGCGATGGCGGGGGAGGCAGTGTCGGGTGCGAGGCAGTGTGTGTGCGATTAGCGGAACAGGGGGGTAAGTGAACGATTGAAAAAGAAAGCCTGTCGAACTGGGTTTTCACTTGTTGTGTGAACGTGGCGTGGTAATTATAGAATCCATTGAACAAGAGAACAGGAGGAGAACAGTGAAAGAAAAGCAAAAGCAAAAGGCAAGACTCACGTGTCTAATGATTCTTCAGGGCTCCATAAAGTATCGTTTAGCTGTTTCGTATCTATCAAATGCGCCTATCTAACATGTGAAAATCCCTTTCGTCGCAAATTTGTCGTTTTCTTCACTGAACGCATTACGCAGTCGTAAGCTGCATGACATGATCATCCATCAATGTGCCGTTGAGCCGGCTCTTACCACATTATCGTTGTCAAAGACATATTTATCGTCATCATAGTCATTAAATGCTCTTCTCACTCTTGCCACCAAAGCTCTTGCCCTCGACGCTAACCCTACTCGTACTTCTCGCTACACCAGGGCTCATCACGCCCCCGGGCACAACAGCAGGCGCAGATGCAGATGGAGGCGGAGGAACAATACCACCCGTACTCAGCGGCATGGGGCTTGCACTTGTGGTCAAAGGCACAGTGCTCGCGCTGTGCGTCAGTACGTGACCTGGTCCCGGGCCTGGCGCGTTGCCCAACTCAGGGTCCAGGCTACCTTCTCGCTTCTCTGAGTCGTCCTTGCTATTGTTATCTTGGTCTGTGCCGTCGTCGTCCTGGCCTGGGTTGGCGACCTCGTACTCGAGGATCTTGATGAATTGGTAGAAGAGGAGGGCCAGGATGGCGCCGACACCGGGACCGACCCAGTAGATCCAGTGATCTTTGTCGAAAACACCGGTTACGACACAGGGACCAAAGGAGCGCGCGGGGTTGAGCGAGCCACCAGTGTAGTAGACGCCTACGAGTTCGGCGATGAAGAGGGCTAGGCCTATGCCCACAGGCGCAATAAAGGTCGCTGGAGGACATGAGTTAGTTGCTTTGTTCAAGGATCTAAGAGCAGAGTGTGTAGGTTTCACATACCCTTATGTTTCTCCTTTGCCAACATGAATATAGTAAAGACCAACTCTGCCGTCAACACAGCCTCGATCATGGTTCCCTGAGCCAGACTAGTTCCTTGACCCAGCGTAGTCCGGACGTTAAAATTTGTCGGAAAAAGTACCTTGACTAGGAAACTGGCAAATATGCTTCCGACAATTTGTGCTCCAAAGAGCAAGGCGGCTCGGATTGGACTCAGTGCGCGACACAGCAGCATTGCAAACGTGACAGCAGGGTTGAACAAACCACCTGAGATGCGAAAGAAGACCCAAACGTTGACCATGAGCGAGAATGCAAACACAAGGGCAATGTAGAGAAGAACAATGGGCGAGAAACCAGCAGCTTCACCCGTTGTGGTGTTAGACTGGGGCGCAGCAGCAGACTGGATGTTGGCCACCTGTGTGCCTGAAAAGGCGAAGAAGAGGAACATGGTTGTTCCCACAAACTCGCCCACAAAAGCTACAAAGTCTGCTGGAAGTTAGTAAAGGTCTGTTATGGTTTAACATCAGACGACTTACGGTTCTTTGCGTTGCTTCCCATCCAAATCATCCACGGTAACCTCATCGCATGTTCTGCACTCGGCATTGGGGGTGGGGGGCCTCGACCTCCATTACCTGGCATAGTAGCATATCGGCCATAGGCATCCTGATAGTACGGGTAATACATTTCGTAGTTTTGCCTACCGGGTGTGTCTGCATAGGTGGGGTATGTGTTCACATCCCAGTTGTTCCTAGGCATGGATCCATACCGTGCGCTCTGCTCTGGAAAGTTGTTGTATGAGACGGGAGGGCGTGTATGCCGTCTGCTGGTGCGGTACTGATGAGTTCGGGGATCTTGTTCTTCTTCTGGGTACTCCTCCACAGAGGGGACTGGATGGTTTGCGGGATTGGCCGGCACATTCTGGGATGACCTTCGAGCGCGCGAAGGCGCGAGTGGAGGTACAGCTGGTGGTTCAGGCTCCATACGGGCGTCGAGACGTGCTGGATATCCTTGCACAGGAGTACGTAGAAGCTCCTGCCTGGAATCACCAGATGAAGTATCATGCAGAGGCGCAGGCGACTCTACTATTGATCCATCAGGAAGTTGCCCTGTATAGAATCGACGGAAAGTGCTATTGGACCGCGACATGAAGTGATCGGATTTGGTGATGGCTGCACTTGTGGATTGGTGGATGGATGGTGGGTATGGATACAAAGTCTCTGCAAGTCAACAAGCAAATGAGTTGTGTTCAAAGACAAATGATCCTTGTAAGTAGTCAAATATAGGACTTTGAACAGAGCAAGTAGATGTTCGTTCTGAGCGAACACCGACGATCATATATGCTCAGCTCAAGACAATGGTGAGACCCTGCCACCGGCTTTTGGCCGCCAGCCTTTGTCCGATACCATCTTTTGATAGCTTGTCAACGCAGACCCAGCCTACTCACTGGGTCTTATTCGTTGATGTGAGCAACAGGTGGGCACCAGCTCCAGGGTCTCTATATCGAGGTCAAAGCCATGATGCAAATGACGTCTTTTGCTGACCGCGACACGGGAAGGGCAAGAAGAAGCACTGTGCGAGCAAGGGTGGTGTTGTAAAAGAAGCATGCATTGCCTGGCTAGGCATGCGAGAGTGCGGGATGAGATCTGCTGCGAGATAGCCAAGAGATTCATCAGATTGGTCGGGCCGAGCAAATGAGGCTTCGGAAAGATGTTGACGACCAGTGTTACAGGCCATGGTAGTTGCTTGTATCTGTAGCGCAAACCAGGGTCTTGTAGCTGGGTAGGGAATCCCTGTTGTACGTCCTTTCTTGGCGGCCCCAGGACCTGTTTTTACTCACAAAAGTAAAGCCTGCCCAGTATGTTGCCACCAGAGGCGCCCCGAGATGGACCGATAATGACGAGTTGTTAGACGCGTGGACTTGCAGCCTCAAAAAACAGCTGTAGACGTAAGTGTATGATGTGGAGCATAGTCCCACGCGAAAGTACATAGAGCCAGTCCTGTCGTGTCTCCGCCGCAAGACATGATGTCTGCATTTCAATCTCTTGTGTACAGCCTGTATATAAAAGACTGTTGTCAAAAATTGCGAAAGTTGAATCTTGGCTGATAAATATCTTGGAGGCTGGAGAACTTGTGAGAATACAAGGATGCTTCGTGGTCAGTGGCTTCAAGTCCGAACGGGAAAACAGAAAAGCCGACTAACGATCAAGCATCGACTGGGGGGTCTGCCTTGGCCATTGGACGGAGCTATAGGCCGTGGACGAGACAGAACTGCGAAAGACCAAGGCAGTGTCCTTCTATGAATGGCAAAGGCCGTGGGCCCTTGAAACCGCCGGGCGCTGTGCCCATGTCCTCGATCAACTAGGCTCCGACATCGCCGAATGCGCAGAGCACGAACGGTGGTTTTTGCAGTACCGGCTCTGACCAATGAAGCAGATGCTAATGTCCATGTACTGGACTAGGTCTAACTGCTCTTAAGCGTCTTTCATCCCAACCACATCAAATGGGTGCGAGCCTGTACACTTTGTCTTGCGCCTATAGGACTTGTATGTTTTTAAGCTGCAACCGGATGTGAGATTGAATTGTGTTAAAACGAAACAAATAGAGAAAAGGCTGATTTGGAGCTAGAAGCTTTAGATTGTGTTTATTTTATTTTCTCATAGACTCATCAAGCGCATGGAGCTCCACTGCGCGATTGAATGGTAACAACAGAAACGTCTTACTTCTGCTCGCCTTGGCCGGAAGCCTCGGACTCCTTGATGACTTCGTCGCTGGATTACGGTTAGTCTGGCTGTGCTTGAGCCGCAGATCAAGGGAGTTACTGACATGTGCTTGTCCAGCTCGTCCATGTGCTGTCTTTGCTGCTTGAGCTTCTCCTTGATGGCCAGAAGCCTACATACCGTTAGTTGTGCCCAAAGTATTTATGCGTTGTATAGGACGGGCGTAGCGTCGTCTGGGGAGCAAAGGTGCGCATACTTGGCCTTCTCTTCTTGACGAATGTAGAGCTCCTCAGCGGCAGCCTCACGCTTGGTGAAGGCGTCGCTATAAATAGAGTCAGCACGAGTTCAAGATACCGGTAGCTTGAGCTGAAGAGTGTACTTACCCGCCAGCAGTTCCAGTCGGTCTCGACGCACCGGAGCCGGTGGCGCCCTCTGCCAGGCGCAGAGCGGATGCGGAGAAGTAGCGGGGAGCGGCGATTGAGCGCGCGCTCTTGATGATGGATGTACGAAGCATTGTGTATGGGTTGGGGAATGAGCAGGGGATGGAGGGATTGGAGAAGCTGGATGCGGTTTTATGCCAATTGAGTGTTGAGGTGGAGTGATCGCAATCGATGCCTGGGGGAGCTTGGACGTTTGCGTCATTGGTCGATAGAACACGTGATGCGATCTCCGTCCAGGCTCAAGCAAGATGCCACTGGACCCTGATTCAGGACAAACCGGATGAGACCATGGCAGGCATGCCAATACAGAGGCCTTGTTCACTACATAATACATGCACTGCCAACAATGTTGCACTATGGTACCATTTGCCCAAGGACAGCACCGTTACCATGGCGTGCTGGACAGTACAGCAACTTGTCGGGACCTGTTCGTCTGCACGTCCCAAGGCTGTCTGGGTGCACCATTCTGTGCGGCAATTGGTCCAGCATGGCACTCATGGCGTTCAGTGGGTTGGCAGAGCCAATGCCTGTGTGTCGTCTAGGGAACAGACGCGATGCCCAACCCTCGCGGCAAAGTCGAGTCCTTGTAGCTGTCATCCCAGGCGTGTCCGGTGGGGCAGCCAGCATCGTAGTAGGTACCAGCAGTATGTCCGCAGCCTTGGGATGTAAGCCTGATGCACAAGTTCACGACAGCGTCCAGCCTCGTGGCTGCAGTGAGCGTGCTAGGGGCCGGCAGAGACTGGTCGGGCAATGCAATGGCCCCTTTGGCGGTGACGGGCGCTGCTCGCCTGTCATGAGGCAAAAGGTCGCGCTTGTTCTGGGCCGTGTGAAACGACCAAGGACAGGCAGGCGTGATCGACGCCAAGCCCAGTCGGGTTCTCTCTCCCTCCAAACTCCCCTCCTCTGATAACTCAACCCAAACCGCCCTTGACCACGACTCTCCCACCTTGCTTTCTTGTCCGCAACACATCGTCGCCTTCACCTACCCACGCTTCTGCACACCCAACTCCCTCTCCACACCCACTCTTCTCCTCGTAAGTCAGACACCGCATTTCGTCACGCACCCCCCAGAGCCGCAGACAGCTGCAATTTGCGCCCTTTGCCGCAACGACAACACCCACGACCTCCCCGTGCCCGTCATCATACTCAGCCATCCAGCACGCCCGTACCCTCGCTCGCCATGGCTGTCGTCGCGGCGGCGGTGTGCCGGCGCTCCCTTCGGAGATCCGTGAGGGAGAGCTTGAGCCGCCCCTCTTTGCGCCCACCGCCGTTAGGTGCAAAGGCTACGCAGACAATTGGCGTAGCTCCACTTGCCACACTCTCCGCATCCTGATCACAGCACGCCAAACAATCAGGAGCGGGTATCATCATGGCGATTCCTCTCCATCCCGGCAATAGCGCACACTGAGCCTCTTACCGCCCAACAATTGCGATAGCGTCCGATTGCGCTCTTTCTGCGTTGGAGTCCGGTTCATATTAGCTAACAGACGTGCACACAGACTACACAATGGGTTACGAAGACTCCGTTTACCTGGCCAAGCTGGCTGAGCAGGCCGAGCGTTATGAGGGTAAGTGCATGTGCACCACAGGCCGCAACCAGACGAGCTGACAAGCGGGTGCAGAGATGGTTGAGAACATGAAGGCCGTTGCCTCTGCGGACCAGGAACTCTCCGTTGAGGAGCGAAACCTCCTTTCCGTTGCCTACAAGAACGTTATCGGTGCCCGCCGCGCGTCCTGGAGAATCGTCACCTCCATCGAGCAGAAGGAGGAGTCCAAGGGCAACGAGGCTCAGGTCGCTCTGATCAAGGAGTACCGTCAAAAGATTGAGGCCGAGTTGGCCAAGATCTGCGAGGACATTCTCGAGTGCCTTGACAAGCACCTGATCCCCTCTGCTGAGAGCGGCGAGTCCAAGGTCTTCTACCACAAGATGTAAGGAGTCGGATATGCGCCACTTTGCGGCCGCTTGCTAACCACTTTGTCATTTGATAGGAAGGGCGACTACCACCGCTACCTTGCCGAGTTTGCCGTTGGTGACAAGCGCAAGGAGTCTGCCGACAAGTCTCTCGAGGCTTACAAGGCCGCCACCGAGGTTGCCGCCTCCAGCCTGGCTCCCACCCACCCCATCCGCCTCGGACTTGCCCTCAACTTTTCCGTCTTCTACTACGAGATCCTCAACTCGCCCGACCAGGCTTGCCAATTGGCCAAGCAGGCTTTTGACGATGCCATTGCTGGTACGTGCGAGATGCAGAGCTTGCATGCAAAAGCTAACACAAACACAGAGCTCGACACCCTGTCTGAGGAGAGCTACAAGGACTCTACCCTCATCATGCAGCTCCTCAGGGACAACCTGGTAAGCCTCTGGTATGTCTTTTGACGACAATACAAGCTAATCCACTGCAGACCCTCTGGACATCATCCGAGACCGAGCCTTCTGGTGACGCCCCCGCTGCTGAGCCTGCTACCGACGCACCCAAGGCTGAGGGCGAGGCTGCCGCTGAGGCCAAGGCATAAACTAGATAATACGATATCAGACGCAAAAATGGCAGGGGTTAAATGGTATGGTGTATCTTGGTAAGAGTTGATGATGTCTTACTCATCATTTTCTGGTGGCATCAAGGGTAGTATATCCTAGCGTGCTTCAGGCCGGGTGCGCTTTGTTAGACTCCGAATTCTCATCCTGTCTACACTTCATTCGCTCAAACCTTTTTCCCTTGTCCTGTCAAATTTCAACAAGCTTGCGGCATATACAGTCGCCTCTTGTATGTCCCTCAACGTTTATGGTTCCCGGTCTAAGATCTAGATGTTGACGTCAACTGTATCCTTCGTATACTTAAGAGGATAGATGCTCATTATGTTTCTACGATTCCCTACAAATCTTCTCAGAAGACTTATGAATTAAGATTATTTGCTTCTTTTCAGAAACGAACTGCATCTGCAACTGATTGAGGCAACACGAGGGCACCTATGGTATGGTTGACTACTTTGAGCAGAGCGTAGATAATCCATGCCATATCTTGTTTGTCGCCACACCTCCTTCATACTGAATGATGCGGGAAGCTGGAAATTGATGTAGACGTCGTAGAGGAGACTGGATCGAAGAATCAGGTAAATTATACTAACAGAAAAGGACAGGGGAGTCGAATGTCCATAATAGGGATGTGATGTTCGATGTGAGTGTCCACGAACAAATGAGTGAACATGTTTGGCCATTTATTGAATCATACTGAGAACCACCAATCACAAGTCGAAGCCGAAGATACAAATCACTCATGTGAACCTTCAACACTTGTATTTTTGAACAGAAAAGAATACATAGCCTTGGTTGTATTTAGATGTACATAGTCCCCCACCCCCACTTTGTATTCAATACAAGCACCTCCCCACTCTACGCGTGCCACAGCCTGGCAATGGCCTCGGTGATACCCACATCGTTGGTCTCAAATGAGTAGAGGGCGACACCAAGGGTAACAGTTCCGATGCGGAGAGCCCACATAGCCAAATTGCGGACAAGAGGGACACGGTTCTTAGGGAAGTAGTCGATGATGGATGACCTGAACAGGTCAGTCGGTTGTTAATGTCTAGGTCAGATGGAAACACATACTCAAAGCCAATGTGCGAGTGCACGACCAAAAGTGCGCAGAGAATCGAGTCAGTAACTGGGTTGAGCGATCCAGCAGCGAAGGGCGCAATGGTCAAGGGAATCAGACCAGCAGAGATGATCCTATGCCACTGTCAGCCTGTGATACTGCAAACATGATGCAATTTCTGAGTCGCTCATTGTATCCCTCCATGAACTTGGTAGTCGTACCTCTCGAAACTCCAGTGGTAGCTGCCGTGCGCATAGTCTGGCTCGGGCACAGGCACAGGATCGTTGGTGGTTCCGACAATCTTCTGGGGCAGCGGAGGCAGGATCTGGTTGCGCTGAGTAGCGTGGAAGGCGGCAACGCGGGTGGACTGGGGGATGGCTGAGCGCTGGAAAGCTGGGCGCAGTTGGTGGGCGAGCGGGCGGTTGATGGTGGAGCTGGCCGTCGACAGCATGCGCTGCGAAGCTTGAGGCTTAGTGCAAGCCTGCCTGAGGAGGCCGGGACGCATAATGGAAGCCATTGCAGTGGTTGGGGCGAGGCAGCTGGCGGGAACAGAGGCAGTGGGAAGTGGGAGGTCGCAAGACGATATCCCGGAACGGTCGAACAGATGTTGACGACAATGCCTCGGATGAGCGATGCTGACGTCCCTGCGACGGTGATTGGCCAGCGGCGGAAGCCGGAAAATCCCGTGACAGCAGATTTCGAACGTCAATCCACCTCAACCTAGGCCAAGAAGCTGCAGCTTCGACGAATCTCAACCCCAACCCCCCATCACCGCCCCATCTCCATTCCTCCCCTGCACAGCGAGCAGACGCAATGGCTTCCCGGCGGCTCGCACTCAACCTGCAGCAGAGCATGCGCTCTCGCTCCGCCATCAACGCCATCAAGTCATCGAGACAGTCGCCTTTGACACGAGGCCTGGCCACTCCCATCTCCTACGGCGCAAAGACCGAGTCGACCACCCTTGGAAATGGCTTTACGGTATGCCACAGATGCTGGAAGCTGGTAGGATTCCAATTGACCCGAGTGTATAGATTGCTACCGAGCACTCCCCGTGGGCCCAGACCTCCACGGTCGGTGTGTGGATCGACGCTGGAAGCCGCGCGGAGACGGACAAGACCAATGGAACTGCACACTTCTTGGAGCACCTTGCTTTCAAGGTACGGACACACGGCAGATTGCCAATGGCAGTGCGGGGCGACAGGACGCTGATATAGAGACAAACAGGGCACCCAGAAGCGCACCCAGCAGCAATTGGAACTCGAGATTGAGAACATGGGCGGACACTTGAACGCCTACACCTCGGTACGTTGCGCCTGATAGAGACGCATCTGGACGCCGATATTGATGACGTGACAGCGCGAAAACACCGTCTACTACGCCAAGGCCTTCAACAACGATGTCCCCGCTGCTGTCGACATCCTTTCCGATATCCTCCAAAACTCGAAGCTCGAGCCTGCCGCCATCGAGCGTGAGCGTGATGTCATTCTCCGCGAGCAGGAAGAGGTGGACAAGCAGCTTGAGGAGGTTGTTTTCGACCACCTTCACGCCACTGCTTTCCAGGGCCAGCCCCTCGGCCGCACCATTCTCGGACCCAAGGAGAACATCCAGAGCATCCAGCGCGCCGACCTCGAGAACTACATCAAGACCAACTACACTGCTGACCGCATGGTCCTCGTTGGCGCTGGTGGCATTCCCCACCAGCAGCTCGTCGACCTCGCCGAGAAGTACTTTGCCAACCTTCCCTCTGAGCCCCAGGACTACTCTGCCAAGTCGCTCGCCGCTGAGCAAAAGCAGAAGCCTGACTTCATTGGATCCGAGGTCCGTCTCCGTGACGACACCATGGGCACTGCCAACATTGCCATTGCCGTTGAGGGTGTCAGCTGGAGCGATCCCGACTACTTCACTGCGCTCGTAACACAGGCTATTGTTGGCAACTGGGACCGCGCCATGGGTACCTCTGACTACCTTGGCAGCAAGCTCAGCAACTTTGTCTCTCAACACGCCCTGGCCAACAGCTTCATGAGCTTCTCCACTAGCTACTCTGACACTGGGTATGTTGTGATGTAAGAAAAATTGCGGGGGGATGACGCTAACACTTTCCAGTCTCTGGGGTATCTACCTTAACAGCTCCAACCTGACCCAGCTCGACGACCTTGTCCACTTCACCCTCCGCGAATGGACTCGTCTCTCTATGAACGTCACCTCTGCTGAGGTCGAGCGCGCCAAGGCTCAACTCAAGGCCTCCATCCTTCTTGCTCTTGACGGCACCACTGCCGTTGCCGAGGACATTGGTCGCCAGATTGTCACCACCGGTCGCCGGTTATCACCTGAGGAGGTTGAGCGTGTTGTTGGCCGCATCACAGAGAAGGATGTGATGCAGTTTGCCCGCAACAGGCTGTGGGACAAGGACATTGCCATCTCGGCTGTTGGACAGATTGAGGGTCTTTTGGACTACAACCGTATCAGGAACGACATGAGCAGGATGCTTTCATAAAGCAATCGTGTACGAGGGGAAGTGACGGTGGGGGTGTAGAGTTATAGAGTTGGCAAGCTGTGAGCGTTTTTGCCGATCGGCCTGCAAGACCTGTATTTTGTGTACACTTAGTCGAATTTTGACAAGGAAGATTTATTGGGGTTTCTTTGGGTGTGAGTGGTATGTGTGTTGTGATGTCTTTTTGGCTGTATTCCTTTTACTACAGCTGTCTTCTATAGGGCATGCGTGTTTTCCATGGTGGTGTTAAACGAGAGTCGAAAGTAGGCACTGGTAAGTCTGACAATGTGATGGAATGCTGGTTCAGCGGACAAGGGAGTATGAACATGCATGTGTGAGTGAATGGTGCGGTGCTTAAAATCAAATATTGCATCCGGCTCCGGCTCTGCAGGTGCCTTGTTATCAGCTCGCTGGGCAACCAAGAGTAGAACAGAGAGATCAGAAAACCGTGCAGTAATATGCGTTGAGACGAATCTTGGTACTACTGCATTGTCAGGGGCTAGATATTCTAGTCAGGAGGGCTGGTGAGGCGGGCGGATAGGCTGCAGTATGAATGTCTCGTCTTCTTACAATTTCTTTTCGACTCGTTCTTCTTAAGTTATTACAGCTAGAGGAATATGGAGTGTGTAGGACATGGGGGGGAGTTTGGTAAAGTGATGGTAAGAAAGAAGAGGCAGAGAAGGAGTAGTAGTAGAGTTAGAGATGAAGGAAAGGAGAGGGTATGATAAAGTAAGACAGAGTATGTGTATGTTAATGATGAAGATAAGTCTAGGAATGACTCTTATGTGCTTGGGGTATTTGAGCAAGACACTTTTATATCTCTCTAGTTTCCATCAAACTCAGAGGTATACCAGTGGGTCCAGGATTATGAAAAAGGGTGGAGACATGCGTGAGGCGGTGTAATACACAAGGTAGATAGAGGTCCAGAGTGAAGTAGGCTCTCGGTATGGAAAAAGTGTAAGTATACATGTACTAGGGATTCAGCTAGAGGTATTAGATCCTAGATGGAAACATGAGATTATTTTATTTCTTCGCTCTGGGAGTATACATACGCATGTCTTGCCCTCCTTATGCTAGTCACTTACTCTGAGAATGAATGCAGATGGTCGCATACTATGAAGGAAACTGGGTTTTTTTCTTCATTCTAGCTATTTTCACACAAAACTTACATTCTATTGTAACTAGTATAGTCGTGTTCCATAGGTCAGACATTCCAGCGGTAGTCATTTCCCTACCCCTTCCACATATCGCCCCCTCACTACCCATCACTCACCTCTTGTTCCCGCACCCACATACTTACCCTACCGACCCAACTATACTAAACAAGGTAAAAGTAAAGACAGATAGCATACCCCTACCCTACTTCCTCTCCCTCTCTTCCCCCCAAGCGAGCAAGCAAGACCAAGTAAGCGAGACCTTCCAAGTCCCCACCCGCCCAAGCCCTAGCTAAGCCCAAGTCTAAGCATCCGCTAAAAAAACGATCCGCGGAGCGGCAGATGTCTTGGTTTTTTTGTTAGGCCGTTTCGCTAGGTTCGGTACCGATGGTGACGCTTAAACCTAGGGCTAAGCTAGTGCTGTGTGTACTATGGAGCATATTGCTACAAGATGTTTGCTGTGGAGTTGGGGCTAGCTAGCTAGGAAGTTGAGGTGAGAAGGGGAATGCAAGGTAAGGTAGTTAGCTCCGTGGACCTCCACCCGGGTATCCGGCAGTGTGGTGGTGGGATGGGCGTGGGATGGGTGCTTTTTTAGTTTTTCGGCGTCGTGGTTTTGCGCCGGTATGTTGGGTTTTGGGGTGTTTGCTTGGTATCTGTATGGATGTGGTTGGTGGAGAGGGTGGGTGCGAAAAGGATTGGTTAGTAAGTTTTCAGAAAGGGATTGCTAAGGTGGAGGGGAGAGGAGCGAGAGAGTCATGCTTTTTTTTCATTTCTTTTGAGATGATAGGAATCAGGTGGAAGATTGCGTGGTGGTGGTATTGTAGAACAGGGAGGTAGATGTGGGGTCTGCTGTTAACAAAGTCAGGTACGCGTGACAGGAATTCCAAGCTCTTGGATTTATCATGTTCGATATCCTCTTCATATTGAGTATGCATCTTCAGGCACATATGCCTAGCAGACTCTTTTCATTTCATGGTCTGTAAGACGCTCAACCTCTGCAACACCAGTGGTCATAAAAGATTAACAACATGGGTCTCTCACCGTACTGCAACCCACAAGCCGATGCGCACGTGCAGGGACCCAGTTGGGCACGAATGCAAATGCCTCAACCCGACAAAAGCTGGCTGCACGCACGGGCGGACGTACGGGCGGATTGGGGGGCTATGGGGCTGTGGGTGTTTGCGCTGTTACGCTTATGCAAATGCTTAATTTACTAATGAAAAGTGAATAAAAAATAGTGATGTCGCAATTGCGAGTGCGGTATAGAAACAAGTCATTCCTAATTAGCGGATCCGGGAATAGCGCGATGAGGTCGAAACGGCAAGGGATTCAGAGCAACGTAAGCTCGTAAAGTAGGTGTTGCATGTAAATCGAAAAGTCTGTATATAATATAGATAAGAAGTTTATCAAGAACCAAAAAAAGTTTTCCTTGGCTTGCCTAGCAAAAGCCGCTACCTCAACGCCGAGAAGATATAGTCTGACTATAATATTGTCACCGTCTTACATACTACAGCTATGGGCTGAAGACTACTCCAAAATCAATGGTCTTCTTCCGTCGCAGCTCAACAGAGATGATTTGCGTATCATACAAGATATGCCATATTGTAGTTTAGAATCGAGATGTAGAAAAAAAAACTCCGACAACACCGTAAATTGTCGTGACCCAAAAGTGTAAAACCAGAAAAAAAAGGTGTCAGCCAGAATTGCAACCCAAACATGGAGGGTGCACTTGTGCCGTGGTATATTTGCGAAAATTCAAGTCCAACGACAAGCAGCCAGCCAAGCAGGAAGCAAGTCGCGATGGTTGTCGTAAAATGGTAAGACAGAAAGCTGTAGGCTGAATCGAAAGCGGAATGACGATAACGACGACGACGATGATGAACGCCAGTTTCCCAGACCCATACCGCTATGCAGATGCTCGTAAACGCGGTCAACATACAAGTGCCGTGTATTGGAAGGATAAAGGTGATGTTTGTGGTTGTGGTTGTATTTATGTTTGTGGTGACGGTGGTAGTGATGGTCAGTATGTTAGACAGTAGACCATCATGACTGTGTCGTAGTGCGGACTTGATAGACGGGTCGTGTCCATGATGAGCCGAGGATTAGGAGGGAGGCCGACACAGTATGGGCTCACAGGGCGTGTGTGAGTGTATATAAGCTCTGATTGTTATTTGATGGTTTTGCCCTTGCCCTTGACCTTGGTGGCCTTTCCAGCGCCGGCCGAGGTCAGCTTGCTGGTTTGCATGAGTTCGCCAATATATCTGGACCGAGTCAGTATGGAGAATTGATGTTTGGTGGCTGTAGAGGGAAGACGCACGATTGCAGGAACCTGTTGCCGCCTTCGAGCTTTTCGTGTTCCGACTTGACGACTTCGACGCGGTCGACGATTTCCATGAGACTGGCCTGCAGGGCTTTGGCTTGTCTGGCGAAACGGGGTCAGCTTTGCTGCAGGCGCAAGGAACGAGGGCGCAGAAGTGCAGAGGGCACAATGCAGGACAGGAGAGGACAGGAGAGCCACTCACTCTATCAAGGCCTGGCGGGCATCCTGGCCCATCTTCTCAATCTCTTCGCTGCTGCGGCGGGGGCTCATTGTGCGCGCATCGCCATCGTCGTACTCCTCCTCCTCTTCCTTCATCTCGACATTGGGGCTGTCGCGGGGTATTATGATGGTGCCGCTCGACTTTCTGCTGCCGAGACGGGGCCTGGGCTGGAGGGTGGGGTCGGCAGCCATGTCCTTGTCGCTGACAGACGAGTTTGACGAGGAGGTGGACATGTCGTCGGACTGGCGGCGGTCGTGAGGAGGGGGACAGGAGGATGGGTACGAGTCGACTGAAATGTGCGGGATCATTGCACGGGGCAGGCGTGAGCGGGCGCTGGCGAGGGAGAGGTAGGATGCTTAGGGACGGAGGAGGAGACGGGTTGGTGGGCGAGGGCCGGCAAGAGGATGCCGTGGGTGGGTTCAGGCCAAGGCTGGTTGATGTGGAAGAGTGCTAGAGGCAGTGGAGCCCTGGTCGCGCTAAGCTGGATGAGGCTTCAGGGTCTGCCCTTGGTCGTGGCGGCGGCGGCAAAATGCGCAATAGCAGACTAGCACGGCGAATGTGACGGCGGCCGCCCGTGGTGCTGGGCGTTGTTTTTGCAACAATTGTGTATACCTGCCTGAGTCGCTGTCGTGCCACCGTCTGCCGCGCACGCCCTCGGGGAACAGTGGATGTTATGTACTGATCGGCACCGACCAGGGCAAGGGCAGCGCACCCACCAAGACGACTCGGATGACTTTGAAGCGGTCAATTAGCGTATGAGATGGCCGAGCAACTATGACCACGAGGCAGCGCTCCGCCAGGGGCGTCGTGGCTGAAGGACACAAGTCAAGCGGGCAGGGCGAGACAGGGCGAGGGAGGAGAGGCGCGCGGCGGTGCTAGGACAGGCGTGGTGGGCCGGTGGGAGCAGAGCGAAGGGGGCGCGCCAGCCGTTGAAAAGGGACTGGGACGGATGAGGCTGGAGAGAGGCATGGTGGTCATGGACGCTGGCTGCGGGTTGCGGTCGCTGGTCGTGGTGACGTCGTCTGCGCGGGCTCCGCCGATCTCACTGCTTTGGGCCTGGCGGCGGCGGAGGGCGGCTGACATCATTTCCTGAACGCTGCCACGGATTCCGCTAGCCGCCCATGCCCAAACTCTGTCGTCGCCCATCCCATGTCCATATCGAGATCTCAACCCTCAGCATTACGACGATGACGATGTGCTGCTCCCACGCCCGCGCCTCACTGCCCGCGTCCACGGCCGTGCGGTGCGGTCAGGCCCCGCCAGTACGCCGCCCAGCAGCCAATTTCCAGTGCGTTACAAGCTCTCTCTCTCGCCCGACGCACTGCGGGTCATGGTGGCCACGCGCACACTGCCTGTTGCCCATCATTGGCTTTGGCCCCCGCTGATCTGTTGCTGCTGGCCTGTCTGTTTTGTCGACGCTGCACGCCCAATCTCGAGAAGATCGGCCGCAAGGACCCTGTGGCGCCCACTGCCGCTTTTGCAAGCCCCGCTGCCATTGGCTGCGTCGCCCGTTGTGGCCAATCTGCTACTACTCGTACTCCCACCACCATCACCACCATCACCATTACGCCCGCCTTGTATCCATTGCTCAGCCTTGCCACGACGCGGCCCCTCAGCTTATCCTCCCCTCGTGTCCGCCGTCCTTTTCCCGCTGCAACGCCCTCAGCAATGCCAGCCCTCGCCGACTCCGCACCCCGACCGCCTATGACGGAATTTGCGTTTGATCATCATGCCCGACTACTACTGCAACCCCGGACGCTGACCCGGGCGCTCCCTGTGCCTCCATTTGGCCTGCCTCCGCCGATTCTCAATCATCTGCTCCAACTCCTCCAACCACCAAATCCAATGACTGGGCGGGACTTTTCCCGCCCCCGCCTAGCTGCAAAATTTGTCTCACGTTTGTGACTCCTAGTCGCTGCCCTGGTACTCTCAACATGACGATCCCCAGGATCATGACGTTCAACGTCCAAACGCAAAAAGAAATAATACATTTCTACGCCAATCACTCGTTTCACCACGCTTGGCCCACCTCCCCGGTGCGATCCGCATCTCGCTAATGGTCCTACTCTCCTCAAACTCCAACGCAGCAGAGCGCATAAAGACACCGCTGTTTCTGCCGCCCGATGATCTCGGCAACACGGCTCGTCGGGGTGGTACACGTTTGTACAGTACAACCAGCAGCACAAAAACAGCCACAGCAGCAACAGCAGCAGTGACACAACCAACAACCATGGCCGACATGGCTCTTGCCAAAGTGGGAGCACTTGTGCTCGGCAACCATCGGTTTTGATACCGTCTTTGCATGTCAGTCGGTCCGCCCCTCCTACCGCGTCTCTGCCCGTCAGCGTAATACACTCGAGAATCCCGTCACCGTCACCGACGATCACTACGGGGTGATGCAGGCAAGGCTTATACGGTTGCCTATAGGCCGCTGATCGGCCCATGTTGTGCCAACCCTCCGCGGCCATCAATTTATCAACCGATAATACTGGTACTCTCCATGCTTTGCAAATTGTCGTTTCCTTTTGCCACTCGTATGTATATGTGGACACGCTTCAACACTCATCTACTCATCAGCTCCGATGGCGCCCCAAAGCGCTGCCCCTACCCGCCCAAGGCGGCTCCTGTCACTCTTGCCGCGCTGTCAGTAGCACGTGCACTGGTCAAACCATCTCGCCTAATTCCCTCGATCAATACGTTTGCATGATGCTAACTCCTTCTCCCCGCTCGCTCTGCATCATCGTTGGTCCGGCATCTCCCTAGGCCGATTCCACTTTTCGTTCTTCGGTGGTTCTTTAGCACAGAGTACCTGATTCATGGAATCGCACTACCCGGGTTCTTCCCAGCTCACCACACCCCGTCTCTAGAGTCGGCCCGATGCCGCTTCAGCTCGCAATCACGCAACCTCCCCAAGTCATTCAAACACCTGCAATTATCGAATTTGCCCAATCAGGTAACTAATCTATCCACCCAACTAAAGACATGCCGTTGTTGCGCCGTTGTACCACTGGACCTGGGGTCGCTGGACAATATCTCCGGTAGGGCTGCATCACCACCGCTGCCGTTTGCGACTTGGGGACGCGGTCCTACACCCGATGAATGTAGCTGCCGGCCTGTTGTGCTGCAAGTCATGCATATCCGGATACATCACGAGGGGGAGGGTCCGGGAGTTGGACACAACGCACCGTAGAATGACCGACGACCACGCGTCCCCTATAGCGCTCAGCTTATAGCAACCGAGGTCAACTTCTGCAACCGCCTTGCTGAGCTGCTCGTAAAGCCGGTTGTGCTTCTGCGTGACCCATAGCTCGGAGAGTCTCGCACCTCAGCAACTTGACAACTGGCTCTTACCATACCCAAAATTACCCAACGACAGTACATATCTGACCCGTCAGCAACGGCTCTGCATGCATTACCGTTGCCAACACATCTTACCAGTGGAGCTGCAAACTGCATGTACCTCTTTTCGGTCTTTTACTATCTACGTGTGAAGCACCATCCCAAAAGAGCTTGCGCAGCTCTGTTGGCCAAGGCTGCCACCCTCAGTTTGTATCGGACCCTGCATTGCTATACCTCGATAAGCGCATGCCCCCTTACTCCACCCCATGCTTAAATGATCCATCTGCCTGTTCAACGCGCTGCGTTGTTCACACCTTGCAAGCAGCTTGCCGTCGTCGTGCCGAAGCAATCAGTCCACTCGAGTCTTGGCAGCACAAAGCGGATTTTTTTACCCTTTGTGTGTTGCACCATTTGAAGCGAAGCATGTAAATGATGACTGCTATAAGAAGGCAGACTCGAACCTGAAACCCCCAGCTCTCCAGTTGCATTCCATTGCAGCGAGTACATGGATAATCTGCAACGGTGAAACCATGGTGTATTCACCCACCATATCCTTTCAATCATGGTAGATCTTTTGTCACAGACTTGTCGTCTAGCGATACACACTTGTCCAGGTACCCGATGCTGCCTTCATCTGAACAACTGTGTTGGATAGTTACAGCCATGTAAACTTTAGTGCCTTTGCACTATCGATTTGTCGAGGATGTAGCTACGTTAAGCTAGGATCCTGGTCTGGTACCACAACATTGGGCTCGTATCTGCAACGGCTCGGCAACCCAGACATATGGTAGCATCATCATCATCATCACCTTCTCGAATCCTCAATTTGCTTAAGCTTCCCTCTTTGCCCTTCTCGTAATGGCGCCTTCAAACATCCGTTGTCGCATGCTGAGGGATTCATAGCATGGGTGGGTGTGGGATACCGTGTTGGACTCCTATGCGATTGCGTCACACGAGAACTGCAGACACATGGCCCAAGCTTAAGCTGCTTTGTTGACAACCTCAAGCCTTCGCGGCTGTATCAGTAGCAGCGACACGTGCAAGTCGTCGGCATCTAGGCTTGTGTGCATCTACAACCTCATACAGCCCTCACAGCGGGCTTTCACATCCATCGAGCCTCGCCGAGCACCAGTAGGAGCTCGCAGCTACCCCACCATGCATGGCATTCTGGAGCTCTCGCTGCAGCTCCTCAACTCATTCCATCCAGCCAACCTGGGTGCGTATACCGAACCCATTGGCAACTCTTACTTCGAAGCCAATTCAAGGTGAAATCCTGACATTCTTGATTTACTGACTTCAACAAGGTGCCGGTTCTGGAGCTCAAGTTCCCCTTGGAGGTCAACAAGACGTGAAGCGTTAGTACCATAATGATCACGTGATCAATGACACCGATATGGCAACTGACAAGCTCAACAGCCACGCCAACAGCCACAACGTCTAGTCTTCCAGATTACTTCGTAACTGATGACGGCCATTTCCAAGGCCCGACCCAGACGGGCGCTGCCCCGTTTCTCGCCCAAACAAACCTTGCCCCCTTTGCTGGTGTCTCGTACATACCAAACACGCCTCTAGAAACGCAAATGCCTATCGCAGGGAATCCTGAAAACAAGAACATCTTCCAAAGCCTCGCAAACCTCAGCCCCTACTTCCCCAACCCCCGTGGTTTCGGTGTCAAAGAATATCCAGTCCCTCCTGGCGCCAATGTGACATGGGTCAACATGGTACATCGCCATGGAAGTCGTTATCCCGAAGTCAGTGGCGAGGCAGCCGAGCGCACTCTGGGAAAGAAACTCACAGATGCTGCCGGAAAATTCATTGGTCACGGACCGCTTGCGTTTCTCAACGATTGGCAGTTTTTGCTCGGTGCTGAGATTCTGGTTCCGAATGGCAAATATGAGCTATTTCAATCGGGTACTTTGCATTACTATCAGTACGGCCACTTGTATCCCAACAACGGTAGCAAGATTATCGTGCGCAGTACCACACAGCGGCGCATGACGGAATCGGCAGAGTACTTTCTTGCAGGATTCTTTGGTCTGCAGTGGCCACAGAATGCAACGCTTGAGCTAGCTATTGAGGCACCCGGCTTTAACAACACACTCGCAGGTTACAAGCAATGTAACCATTCGAGCTGGCCAACAGCCAGGAACGGTAATATCAGGCAAACCGATGGTATTTCAAATAAGCTGACAAAGCGTAGCGCTCATGGACTGGGTAGGCGTGTACTTGCACGATGCTCACCAAAGGTTCAGAAGCAACATCACTGGTGATCTCGACTGGACTCTCAGTGATACATGTAAGCTTGTACTATGTCGATAACTCAGCTCTAGACTAATCTTCTCCAGACAACGCACAAGCATTGTGTTCGTATGAGACCGTTTCGCTAGGATTCTCTCACTGGTGCGGCCTCTTCACCTACGAGGAATGGCAGGGTTATGAGTATGCTCTCGACATTGGGTTCCAAGCCGGCACAGGTTTTGGTTCGCCTGTTGGTCGTGCTATCGGCATAGGTGAGTTATGCTGTAGGAAATGACACCCTTCCAAGAAACTAACGAGCAGGCAATAGGCTACGTCGAAGAAGTTCTCGCCCGCATGCAACACCATGTCCTGACGTCGCCTTCAGCACAAATCAACGTCACCCTTGACAACAACACAGTCACCTTCCCCATCGACCAAGCCCTCAACTTGGACTTTAGCCACGACGCCGGTATCCTCAGCATCCTTGTCGCCTTTGGCCTGACGCAATTCAACGACACACTACCTACCACGCACATCAAGTCTGATCGTGAATTCATTCTCTCGCACATTCAGCCATTTGCTGGTCGCCTCAACATCGAAGTCATTCGCGCCCCTGCACCCGTCAACCCTAAGCGAGGTCAGGAGCACATTTATCTCGACGGCAAGCCCACAAGCTACATACACTTCATCCTCAACCAGAGGACGATTCCGCTGGGTAGGAGTCACCCGGAGTGTGGACAGAGAGATGACGGGTGGTGTGACATGGATACGTTCCTCAAGGTAATGCAGAAGCAGATTGAGCTTGCTGAGTACGACTATGCATGCTTTGGCGAGTATAAGGACCCTGCGTATGGCGAGGTTACGGACGGAAGACCGGTGAGATAGTATTCATATATCTATATGTACGACGGACAAAGAGCGCGCCAAAAATTCATAGTTCCCTTTTCACGACCCCAGTCAGTTGTCCATTTTCAACACATCCACCCACGCCCCCGGCATCACTCGACCCCCCTTGCATCCCTCACTCAACCACCTCTCCCCATCATACCCAAACTCAATCAACTCATCCTCACTCCCCCACTCTCCCTGCCCACTCAACCCAATCGGCACCTTGCCCTCTCCTTTGACACCATCCACATACCCCACCGGAAATTGTATGCACGGTATACCTGTGAAATTCGCAAGCCACACATACTCCATATTACGAATCTGCATATTCCCATTCGTAACGCCGTACGCCAGCTCCGCCTCGTCAATTGGCCAGCCGGCATTGGGCGTCGTAGGCGTGACGATGACGAGGCCCGGATGCTGTTGAAACAAATGGGCGAGATGCTGCATCAGGAGGCTGCGCAGGCGCTGGGCGAGCAGAAAGTCTGTGGCGGGGGTTTGGCGGGCGACACTCATGAGGATGCGGTTGGGAGGCGTCAAGTCATAGATGGAGTTTTTATGGCCGGCGGCGCCCTCGGCCATGATGGTCATGGCGTGCGCGAGTTGGCCTTCAGTCAGCAGGGGGATGCTGATGTCGACGATGCGGTAGCCCAGGTCTTGTTGGAAGTATTGCAGGGCTGAGTGGAAGGCTTCTTGGACTGGCGGGTCGGAGCGGTCGATCCATGATTTGTAGACACCGAGAACTTTAGGACGGGCACCAGTGGACTTCCTTGGGGGAGAAAAGAGCGAGGAGGGATACGTCGAGGGGTCCGGTGTTGCGAGCACCCGGTAGGATAGCTCGAGGTCGAGCATGGTTGCTGCGAGGGGGCCGCGGACGGTAACTGATTTACCGGCATTAGGCATTGGTGCGATGGACACGCGTGAATGTGAGGGTTTGAGGCCGTACAGGCCGCAATAGTTGCTGGGAATACGGACTGAACCGCCGCCATCACTACCAATAGCGAAAGGTATGAGGCCGTGGCTGACGGCTGATGCAGCGCCTCCTGAGGAGCCTCCTGTATAGTATGAGCTGTTGTATGCGTTCCGCGGTGTGCCCCAGTTGGGATTGTTATTGGTGGTATCTGTATTTCTTTCGTCAACTTCCTGATAGTGCCAATCCACAGTGATGTATCCTTACCCATGCCCAGTTCATGCATGGTGAGCGTACCGACCAGAATAGCGCCCTCCTGTTCTACCACTTTTGCGCACCAGCTGGTTTCCTTGTTGCCGCCCTTGCTGTAATCGTACGTGGTGCCAACATAGTGTTTGTAGTCCTTGACCCGCAAGTCGTCCTTGACTCCGAAAGGCACACCATCGAGAACACCCAGTGGCTTTCCCTCTTTGTATCGCTGTGTAGAGGCCTGCGCGGCTTGCCGCACAAGCTCTACCTTTGTCTCCATGAAGGCTGTCGAGTACGGCGAGCGCTGCGCGACATCGCGGCGAATGAGTGGCAGCAGACGTTCTATGACATCCGACGGTGTGAATGCGCCGCTCGAGTACCCGTCGTGGAAGTCTTTAATCGAGTAGAATCGGCCAGAGGAGGTGTGATTGGGCGATGCGCGTAGGTTGGACTTGTCTGTGTGATTCACTGGACCTTCGTCGTCGTCCGCTTGAGACAGCGGTATCACCGTAGGATCGAAGCGCGCATCGATGCCATCGAGTTCCGTGCATTGGCGCAGGGTGTTGAAGCCGGCATTGCTCCAAAGGATTCCCGGTACAAGAGGTACAGCCGCAACACTGGATGGGTTAACCTGTGCATTAGAGAGAGACCGCGGCGTGATAGAAAGCTTACATGTTTGAGAGATGATGCAACAGCGCTCCTTTGACTACGGGATTCTTTCCTGGAGGCGGGGCTTTGTACGGCGTGTCACAGGCTTTAGGGGTCGGATAGTTAAAGAAGCGCAGGGACGATTGTGATTCTTGGTTTCCTGACATCTTGGCTACGTCTGACAGAACCGGAAACTGACGTTGGGAGCAATACACGAGAGGAATAGTCTGGCAATCCTTTCAAGCAACTGTGAAGCTTACATGCGAGATGGGATTGTATATGCCTCGGAATGTTTAGGACAGCTACACTGGTTTTCACATGATTACTATCTGCCGCCTCCCGTCGTTACCGCTATACCACAACAAGGGGAGAAAGCCTGTCTTTTGTCCGCATTGTCGCTGCATTGAGCATGACTCTCCTATGTGAACCCGAAAGATGGTTGTAGTGATCGCATTTACTTGGTATTTACTGTGTTCTTAGCACTTACGACTCCACTTTTAAAACTGGCTGTAATTGTCACAATTGTTCATTACTTACCATGTCAATAGCCTGCCCTTGTAGATGGACTCGTTTTGATCTCCCGGTTTTACTGGTTGTGGGAGAGCATGGGAGACGACTTCCAAGGAGATTCAACACATTACAACAAATCAATGAATTTGACAAACGCTCATTGCGCATGGCTGTTCCATTCCATTGCAAACTGCAAAAGCCAATCTAATGCTTTTGCCACATTACTCCAGCCAATCCCGACACCCTAAAAATCATATACTGCAGCCACATGTATCTTTGAAGAGCGCCATATCCTTTCAACACTAATTTTGAAGCCGTAGTTGCAGAACGACAATCCTATTCCCAAATACCCGCGGAGTCAGCGCCGAAGTTGCGCACACCACCACGTCGGTACAGCTGTGGCGTATCTGTTCGATATTGTCTCTGTTCATTTATTTCTTGCCGGCGACCTCGTCTCCCATGCGGTTGTACTCCCTCTGCATGTTCTCGACCTGCTTCTTCAGGTTCGCCATGTCGCGGTCCTTGGCCTCGAGCTCCTTCCTGAGGGCACCGACCTCACCAGGGCCACCAGCGTTCTTGAGAGCAGAGGAGTTCTTGCTCTTTGGGTCGCCCTTGAGGCTCTTGACCTCCTCTTCGAGACGGAGGACATCGAGGATCATCACGTAGGTGCGGTTGAGGATAAGCGATAGGAAGAGGGTGAAACCACAGAGGTACATGTTGCGCTGCGAGTAGAACTTGCGAGCTTGAACCTCCATGCGTTCAATGCCTCCAGCAGCGACGCTTCTTTGGGAGTCAGTTTTACAGCTGAACACATGTGCTGGTGGACTCACCCTGAGCGACCCGTGTCATCTGAGCCAGAAAGCTCAATTTGTACGCGGTAGACGCGGTTGACACTGTCAATGAACAGTATGAGAATGAAGATGAATGTAATCTAGGCATGTCAGGCGTGTCTAGTGTAAGGCTTTAGCTATCCATACCTTCATGCCATATTGTAGTTTTGCTATTATAGGGCTCTCCGAAATGAAGGCAAAGAGCTTGCGACGCCATGTGAATGGCAGAGGTACAATGAGGGCACAGAAGATGAGCATCTCCGTCACCAGGAGGAGGAAGACCTAAGCAGAAGAGAGTCAGCACAAGGCCACATGTTGGGTGCCGGAGCAGCGTGAATGACACGCGAGCAATAAGCGCTGGAGAAGCAGCGGCAACGTTTTGCTAAAAAAAAAGAGTGACTGAAGCAACAGGAAGATTACTGACCAAACTGTAGTAGAGCGTCATGTTGGTGACGTGGTAATATTCACACGACGCGAGCTGGTGTTTGTGTTGGAGCGGGGCTGAGCGGGATCAAGACTGAATGTTAGAAGAGAGCTGGCTTGTAGACGGATGCAGTACCAGAAGATGAAGATGTAGAGGGCTTGAGAGGATAGTAGGAGAGTTGATGAGAAAGTGGGAATTAGGGACGCGGTTGTGATGTAGGAGCCGCAAGGTGCCTAGTTATGAAGCTCTACGTCACAGTTCTGGCTTGCCCACTAGCGCATGGGCCGCCGGCCTAGCCTTTTCTAGTCGCATTTGCACTCACTTTTTGAGCGAGTGCTTTTCTCGATTGAGCGCCAACGCCAACAACATATCCAGAAACTGCTTCTCGTTGCGTTGCATAATATGATGGCTAGCCAAGGCAACGGGGTTGAGCCTGGTCATCAGGTACCTGAGGGTGATGTCACTCTCGATTCCAGCAGCGTAAATGGTGGCAATGGCATGGCCGATGTAAAATTCGAAGCACCCTCGAGCCCAAAGAAAAGAGCCAGGACCAGCAGCCCAGAAGTTGAGGGCGCTGACAGCTCTGTCAAGCGTGTCAAGGGTGTTGCGCCCATCAAGGCAGAGTACGCCACATTATCAACATAAAGGGACTCACGTGCTAAGAATACTAGATTCTTGATACCTCGAAGTAACAACAAGGCCGATGAACGGGATCGTGTCATAGATGACGATGCAGCTGAAGCGGCAGATGCTGACCAAAAATCCGAAGGCCTACCCAAGACTGACGCTCGTGATGCCCCCAGAGGCAAGGGCAAGAACAAAAAAGAAAAGAAGCAAAAAGGTCAAAACACCAGCCGCACTTTTGGAAGCTCACGCGATAAGATCCCGCTGTGTGGCACTCGCGCGCAGTACAATGAATTCTCGCCCAAAGAGTGTCCGTTTGGCGAAAAATGCAAGTTTGAGCACGATCTCCGAAAGTATCTCAAAGAGGGTCGACGAGAAGATCTGACAACTTTTGACGGCCAGTGCCCGATTTATGCTGTCAAAGGTTTCTGCCATTTTGGTTGGAAGTGTCGCTTCGTCGGCAGCCACTCAGAAGAGCGCACTACTGAGGACGGGAGAAAGGAGCTTGTGCTGAAAGAGAATGCTGAACTCAAGGCGAAGCTATCTGGATCTGGAGATGACGACGAGGCAGAAGCCGAAGTGGTCAACATTGTGCCCAAGGAAGTCAAGTTTGGCCTGTCAAGACGGAAGATCGGGACTCCACGGTCTGATCAGTACCTGCAATGGATCGAGAGCAATAGCCGGAGCGAACGAGATATGTTTGATACTGCTCAGATGGATCCAGAAATTCTCAAAGAGGAGAAAGAGGCGCGCAGGGCAGAGTATGTGGAAGCGCCTTTCAGACCCTCCGAAAAGCGACGACTGTACTACGGACCTGAGACACCAATGCTTGCACCTCTGACTACTCAGGGCAATCTGCCTTACCGTCGACTGTGTATCGACTTTGGTTGCCAAGTGACATGGAGTGAGATGGCCATGGGAATGCCTCTGATCCAAGGCGACAAAGGCGAGTGGGCACTTATGAAGGCTCATGAGTCCGAGATCAGTCCACCAAAATTTTTAGCCAAGAACACCGTGGTGCAGGGATACGACAACTCTACTGATCTCAAATTTGGCGCACAGATTGCTGCAAACAAGCCATGGCTAGCGACAAAAACGGTCGAGGTGCTAACGGATCACTGCCCGAAGCTGCGAGCCATCGATCTTAACTGTGGATGTCCAATCAACCTTGTCTGCGAAAAGGGAAGTGGCTCTGCTCTGCTCGACAGCGAAGCCAAACTGGAGCACATTCTCCGCGGTATGACCTATGTCTCCAAAGAGGTACCCATCACCGTCAAGATCCGCATGGGCACTAAGGACAACCACCCCACCGCTCAGAAGCTCATCAAGCGTCTCGTGTTGGGCGGCCACGAAGCTGTGGAGTCCGGAAAGGGCACATCAGGTATCGCTGCAATCACATTACACGGCCGAAGCAAGCAACAGCGTTACACCAAGAGTGCAGACTGGTCGTATATAGCCGAGTGCTCCGCTCTCATTAACCGACTGCGAAAGGAGAAGGACGCTCAGACCGACACGGTCAACGAAGCAGATCCCCGTGATCTCGCAAATGGTGGCCATGTCTATTTTGTCGGCAACGGCGACTGCTACTCACACGTCGATTACTACAACCACCTGGAAAACGCCAAGGTCGACACCATCATGGCCGGCCGCGGCGCCCTCATCAAGCCCTGGCTCTTCGAAGAGATTGAAAAGGGCCAGTACCTTGACAAGTCCGCCACCGAGCGTCTCTCCTACATCGAGAAATTCACAAAGTACGGCCTGCAAACCTGGGGCTCTGATGAAATGGGAATCGGTACCACACGTCGCTTCTTGCTCGAGTGGCTCAGCTTCGCGCATCGCTATGTGCCGGTCGGATTGCTTGAGTACTTGCCTCCGAATATCCAAGACCGCCCGCCGAGGTTCAAGGGTCGCAATGAGCTGGAGACGCTGATGGCTAGTGAGCACTACAAGGATTGGATTAAGATAAGGTATGTTCCTGTATTGTCGTTATTTAAACTTACACCTGGAGCTAACAATATCACAGTGAGATGTTTCTTGGTCCGGCCCATGAGAACTTCAAGTTTGAACCCAAGCACAAGTCGAATGCCTACGAGTTTGAGGCAGAAGGCTAAAGAGTTTAGGAAAGTCGATATAAGAAGTTATGTTGCTATTATTGCCTGAATTGTAGAGTGAAGAAATAGAGGGACGAGAAGCAGGGGGGGCAATTAAAGAACAGAATGGGACGCGAGGGATGCTTTGATTGCAGTGAAGCATCAGTTTGCATTCTTTTGCTGAACAGCTTTATATCTCACTGATCTAGCGTTGCCAAAATAGTAGCAACTTGTATGAGATCCCAAATCTTATATCCTCATGATAGTAAAAAGACAGTTTCCCCTACAAATCCTTCCAAGCTCACCAGCGTACTTGTTCAGGGGTTATCTCCCTTTCTTCTGACTACACAAACACCTCAATCCAAAAAACCCACCAACGTCTCCAGCATCTCCCTCTCCGCCTTCTCAACCGCTAATACCCCATCCAACTGCGCTTGCAACGTAGCCTTCACATCCGCCAACCGTTCATCTCTTTCTGCCAACTTCTCTACAATCGCCTTCTTCGCGCCTGCATCCTCAGCTACCAACCAAGCTAGTATGGCATCCACGCGCTCAAGACAATACAGCCCCTCGCTCAACCTATCCGAGATATTCTCCAACTCCCAGAGCTCCAGCTCCTCCTTGCTCAATCCACGCTTCTTGTCTTTGCTCCTTGTATCAAACGCTGCGAGGCGCGCAACGTAGTCGCGTCTTAGTGCGACGAGCTTGGATATCTTTTCATAGTCTTTCTCAAGAAACTTGGCGAGGAGGCGGAAGCGGGAATCGGAATTTCCGGGGAGGGAGCGTAATAGTGAGGCAAAGATACCGAGGATATGTTCGGTCTGCTGAGGGTCTGATTTCTTTGATTTCATGAATGTGGAGAAGAGGGGTTTTAGACCGCGGGATTCGACGACTTTGTCGCATACGGCCATGGCGCTGTTGAGTGAGGGCGCATCTTGTTCTCGGGATGGTTCTGTTATTTCTTCTGCGTAGCCGCAAGCGTGATCAAGCACTTTCAGGGCGCGGCTTTTGCTTGTTTTGCCATCGCGGATGAAGAGGAGACAGAGTTCTACGCCTTCTGCTTCAAGGAATTTGGCTTTCCCGAGAGGCTCTTCGGTGATGGAACATAGGCAGTTGAATAGATTCTCCATGTATTCCTCCTCGTAGCTGTCCTTTTCGGGATCATCTCTTCTGTACGGCGCAAGGTTTGTGAGAAATACCTCGACTCCGTTGGCTTCAGCGACATGGTTTCGGTTCGGCCGGGACGACTGTGTGAGAATTGAGAGGATCTCTGAGGCGTATTGTTTATTTTGTGAGGTTGGTTTTTCGGCCTTTTGGATTCGGTCCAGTAGCCACTTGAGTAATGTAGTTTCCCTCCCTATTATATCCGTATTTGCGGGTTGTGATAGTAGGTTCTCGATTACGCTCAAGGAATTGTATACGCCTGATGCGTCCGCCTCGTCAGCTTCGTCGAAACGCGAGAAGTTGGAGATGAGCAGGCTGAGCAGGTCAGCCTCCATGAATGCCGCCACGAGCGCATCCCATTGCTCCTGCTCTCCTGCCACATCCTCATCTGTAAGCTCTGATATCATTTCAATAGCACCAATTGCAATGTCTGTGTTCTCGTGCGCCAGTAGTTCCACCAACTTTGAGGCCGCTGTGGTTTTTGCAAATTCCTCGTATAGGTCGGGATGCTCTGACAGTATGCTCAGCGCCTTTATGCCTTCATCCAGATCACCTTCCGATTCCATGAATTTCGTTGGATCATCTTCATACTTCGCGCGCTGCGAGGCATTCTTGTTGACCTTTTTCTCAAAATTGAGCGCCAATTTGCGCACCCAGGGAATATCGTACTTCTCTTCCCGTATCGCTTCGTCGCCGTCTAGCGCATCAACGTATTCCATGGCATCTCGCGCATTCTCGTCCAACCCATCACCAAAGAATCGTCCTTCGTCATCGTCGCCTGCGCCGTCGTCGAAATCCGGTGGTAGTGAAGGGCCAGCCTCATCTTCGTCTTCTTCATCAGCAACTGAGGCTTGCGCCGAGCCCTTTACATCGCCGTTTCCGTTTAGTTTTGCGGTCTTGTAAGATTGCGTCGGGTCGGCTTCGTTTGGGTTCTCGAACTTGCGCTTCGCGGAGCCGTTTACGCCTTTGAAAAGCTCATCGATACTCGTCATTGTGCTAGCGACTCGAATGAAAGGAATCACGGAAGTGCCACGGCGAAGTAGAATTGGTGATGTAGGCGCGTTCTGGTCAATCTTTCCAACGTGAGGGTCGGCATGGTCCCAGCTTGGTACTAGCGCGTCTGAACTGCGCGCATCACATCACGCCCATGTTTCCTTCGTACAACTACATAAATTAATCCTATTTAGATCCTCACTGCAGCAATGCACGAGATTCCAAATCCATAGAATGTCCCGAACAACAATGTTCGAGTCTTCATACCCATCTTCTATCCTTTCGGTCTATTCCAATGAACCAGAATACGGAATAGGGTGCAGAATTATAATTTACAGTATTCGAGGTCTCACTTTGGACAATAATACTTCTGGAAAATCACATAATATTCTTGCCTATGGGCTCATTGGTTGTTCGCGACAGGTGCTCATTCTGGTACTATGGTGAAGTTAACATGGTGCTCCGGGCACAACACATCAGCATGAAACACCCCGCCTGGGGGACGTCATACTTAGTATCGTCGCCCATAACCCTCGTCGCCATATCCGCCGGAACCTCCGTATCCGCTGGAGCCACCATATCCACCTGAGCCATACTCCTGCCTCCTCTGGCCGTACTCTTCCTCTTCTCCACCGAATCCACCAGGAACGCCAGAAGCGCCATAAGATCGCTCAGGGCGCTCGCCACCATATTCGAGGCCTTCGGAACGACCGTATCCGCCAGAGGAATGATACTCATTGCCGTAACGAGAAGACTCCTCACGGCCATAGCTCTGCCTAGACTCACCAGAGTACTCTTGACGACCATAGCCCGATTCTTCCTGTCGACCATAGCCTGACTCCTCTCGGCGGCCATAACCTGACTCTTCTTGACGGCCGTATCCACCGGACCTATGAGAATTAGCAGTGCACAAAAAGCAACGATGACCACGATTACTATCGTAACCGCCATCCCATAGAGTTTCTTACCCGTACGATTCTTCACGACCATAATCTTGCTGTCGGCGACCGTATCCTGACTCCTCACCATAGCGCTGTTCCTGGCTGTGACCACCAGAATAACGCTTGGGCGAGCGACTGCCACTCTTCTTACGGCGGTGCTCGTGCTCGCGAGAACGAGAGCGGGAGCGACGCCTGTCTCCTGAACCTGATCGACGCTTGTCAGCATCGTCATCAGAGTCTCCAGAACGACTACCATGTTTTCTGTGTTTGCGGTGCTTCTTTTCTTCCTTTTCACGCTGCTTGCGTTCCTTCTTTAGGCGCTTTTCATATGAATCTCCATCACCCGAGTCGGAATCGTCGTCGTCATGCTTTTTGGACTTACCGCGTCGCCTGTTTAAACGTTAGGATATACTCACTTTATCAGACGCAAACTACTTACTCGTTCTGCTCTGAGTAGTATTCTCCCGATCGGTCGAAACCCTCACGTGTCTCCTCCGAACGCCATTCATTGCCTTGCTGAACGCGACGCTGTTCATGACGCTCATATCCGCCCGAGCCACTATAGCTTGACGTTTCGACGGTTTGCTGGTAGCTGTACGATCCACCACGCTCGTCTCGCTCCTGGCGAGAGTACTCCTCTCGACGCCCACCGCTTGGGTATTGCGTCTGTTCGTATTGTGCGCGTCCGTAGCGGTCGCTGTCACCGTACGAAGAAGCCTGGTGGTGGCCAGTTTCTGTATACGACTGCGTATAGGATCCGTCGTTGCCGTATCTCTCTTCCTTGCGGCTCTTCTTCTCCTGTTCAGCAAACGCGCCTCCGAGAATGGAGGCTCCTACACCACCAACGAGCCCCCCAACAATTCCACCTAGGGCACCACCACCAACGGCTTCACCTGCAAGTTTACCCATCTGATCGGAAGCTTGCTGAATCTGTGGGTTAGAACTGCCACCCTTACCGCCCGTCGAGCCAAAGTTGCTGGCCATACCAAGAGGCTTGCCACAACCATGTCCCTTGTCGTGAACGTTTTCCTTATGGTTACGGCCACTTTGTACACCCTCACGGCTAAGTTGATCGCGGAACGTGTCCCTTGCGCGCTCTTCTTTGGATTCCCACCATCTACGCACTGTGTCAAACATGATCTGACGGCCTTCACGACTCCTACCCCTAGCACTATCGACACAAGCAGGGTGGTGGAAGACACCTTCTATGATAGTCTGAATGACCTCGTCGGGATTTGCTTCACCATCCCAGCATCGAACAATCTGTGGGACAGCCCACGCAATAGTAGCTGAAGCTACTTGTCCAGCAGGCTCATTCAAGACATTGGAAAAGTGGTCTTTGGAAAGCATACTATGGGTGGGGTCGGTGCAGTCGTCATCGTTGAAGACGATGTGCTGCTTGTCGCGGGAGCTGGCAATGACCTCGCTTGAGCCTTCTTCAAGCTCAGTCTTGACCTGGCTGATAATGGGCAAAACGTAGGGAGCGAGCAGGCTAAAAACGAAGATGGTGACTTGGTTCTGAACTTCCTCAATCAGATCCGGCAAGATTGGGATCTTCTCGATGAACTCAGAAATGGATTGCATGATCTCATCGTGGAACTCCATGATAGGATAGATCTGCTTGACCAGCTCTCCGATCTGCTCAGTGAACGCTTCTGGCTCCTTAGGAGTGATACGCATGTTGCCCATTGCTGCAGCATTGGCATTGTTCTCGAGCTCATCAGCCTTACCTGCCTCGTCCTTGCTTCCAAAGATACCGTCGGGAAGCTTAGCAAGGAGTTCCTTAATCTTGCTCTTGTTCTTGCTCCTGTCGGCGTTGGAAATAGTGCCCTCGAGCTCCTGAAGCTCTGATTGTGTAGCCTTGTCGGTGATCTCTCCGCAAACCGAGTGCAGGAAATCGACACCACCAAAAGTACCGGTGACAATGGGGTAGACAGCCTTCCGGGCTTCTCGAACCTCAAAGCGGGCATTTCTTCCAACATGCGGGAAAACACTCCTTTCACCAAGCTCGATCAAGGCAAGCTCAATATAGTTGGAGTGAGCAGCGTAGTCCTCCAGGCAGTGTGTGGCGGTACCGAGAAGGCGGAGAGCTTCGTAGAAGTCAGGACCTCGTCCTCCAGAACGTCGACCAAGGTCTATGCACCGTCTAAGGAGGTCGCGAACCATGCCAGCCGAAGTTGTGATGCCCAGTTCTTCTGAAGCAATGTAGTTCTTGAGACCAGTGTCCTCGTTAACGCTGAGCTCACGGCGTTCATCAACAGGGCCTCGAAGGCGGCGGTCGTAGTCGCGAGCATCGATGTTGTCAGCGTAGTCCTGAACTGTCAGTATGTGCGCTTGATCGGATAGACTGTGAAACTGACTTTGGGGTTGTCAATGTGCTCCTCTGGCCTGTAGCAACCAAGACGGTCGCGGGTGACTTCGAACTCCTTGGTGCCGTATCCAAAGCTCATGAATCCAAGAACCCATAACAGAATACGAATAGCCTCTGCTGACACCATCTTGACTGTGCCAACGTCGACCGCCTGCGAATAGTCGCGGAGCCAGTTGCCAAAGTAGACGCGCTTGACATCCATTTTGCTGAACTTTTTGCCAGTATGGCCGCTGATGAGCAGCGTAAGAAGGGTGTCTTCGATATCTCCATGGCGCCAGTTCTGTCCCTCAATGGCGCTCAGGCTCGCAATGTTGCCCGCACCGAAAGCTGCGGTGGGGCGAGCCCAAAACACGAGCAGAATAAGGCATGGCAGCCAGATGTCGCTGAACTGCGGCATTCTGTTGATGACTTTGTATGCTCTTACAGTGGTTCAGAAATGAAGTTACGATATGAGAAAATATTGCAACAGACGTGGGAGAAACGCAGAGCAGGAGCGTCTTGTAGAGGGGAGAGCTGCTAGCGCCTGTTTCAGCTCCGATTTGTATGAGCTGCCCCGCCAAAAGCAACCTGGGCTGACGTAACAGGGTCCATCAGCCACAGCAGCGCCCACCTGATTGACTGGAAGCACACCTGCTCGACCAGATGGTGTGGTTAACGATGTCAAACGTTTTCGCTTCTCCACTCACGGTGTCATGATACATGTGTTCAGTAATTATTGGTATAGTTCTTCTGAATTAACAAGTGTGGTTTACCTAGAGACCACTACTGGCATCGACAACTTATGTCAATGTCATCTTCTCAATACGAATATGATGAATCTTTCCTTACGGTCCGCTTGCATGAAGAGCCGAGTATGCAGTCATAATGGGAGGTGGTAAATCCGTCAAAACGGACCGCGCAAAAAGGCTAAAAGAGCAAATGTATTGTGTTCACCACTCTCTCCGCTTGGATCCGTGCCAACAGCTCGCGAGTCCATTCGATATTCGTGCTTCGCATTTTTATTTGGTATACAAGACCCAAAATTTCCTGGCCTGGAATTGTTTCTTGCGAGAAACTCCCATTCTGTTGTGCGCCATCTTATAATACTGCCATGGCGAAAAGACATCCATGTCCAACTGGGCTAGGAGCTAGCTAGCTCAGTTAGAGGCAATATATCTTCGTGATCGTCATGGGATATTTCCTTTGCCAAACTAGCCGTTAAGCGACGCTCACCTAGCCCTACTATTGGCTTATCACCCGTAATGAATTGCCCTTCTGTGCACAGAATTGACTCACCATTATGATATATAATCACCACTGTCGGTGGAACCTTCGAGTCCCAGGATATCAAGGGTGAGCTTCTGTAAGGCGCTGTTGTGATCTACGACAGAATACGCAGCATCTAGTTCGGGAGTGTTTACTGGCTTCATATTCGACTCAATCACCTGGGCGATGCAATTCTCCAATTGAGGTCTCACAAAAGAGACTACAGAGACATGGATACAGGTTACATTGGTCTCTGTACCCCTTGGAGTAGGAAACAGTGGTTCTTTTGAGGGTATGTTGGGTCTCGTTACAATAAAAATGAGAAACAAGTGACTGCCTTTTAGTGAAATCCTCATAAGCTTCGGCCCAGGTCACAAGGAAAACTGCGTCGATGATAGATAATATACTATTCTCCCCATAAGCACATAGAAACTTGCCGTTCGAAGAAACGCGGTGCTCAGGCGTCGTTACATTGCGTTGAGGCCCAGCAGATGTGTTGCTTAGAAGGACGCACCCGATCCAATGAGTGTTTGCCAGCGCCGCAGAGATCCGTTTTCAAAGTTCAAGCGAATTCTGTATTTTCGGATGGATGGTTATGATGGAGATTAGATTTGAAGCAGCTCTGCCCTTCTAGACGCCGCGGTCGCCTGCGATTGCTCCATGGGTGGATCCATCTGCGACGTCGAAAACTGTGTCAGACTTTGGGCAAGTAGAATCCATGCGTGATAGCTGACCGCGTCGGCTCTTTCTCGGTATGGCTTGTGCAAAAGACATGGAAGCACCCTGGGGAGAAAAGGTGTTAGATTCAGTAGACTCTGCCCAAGGCAAGTCAGCACTTTTGAGCACTGTTTGAGGCTTGCATTCTTTCACCATCTCTTTCAGGCGACAAATTCCCCTAAGAATGACAGAAAATCTGGTCAATTGGACGCAGAGAAGAAACATACATGTTGCCTGTCACTATTCGTTGATTTCAAAAGTGGCGTACAGTCGATGCCGCATCTAGACCCGCTTGATTGCGCCGTAATACCAGGTCATTTTCATGAAATTCCTGTAGTATGATTCTAGACCTAGCGGGTGAGTTGGCTGGGGCGGCACAAACAGACCACTGATGATTATCGCCAGGACTACATGGCGGATTAGTGCATCATGTCTCGGTAGCTTTTGGAGAATCACGCCCTCTCATGGCCTGTGAGGCCTTTCAAATTCAACAATCGTCTCGCAGTTTAGCAAGTTCCTGTTCATCGCGAATGGGTTTAGAACAATTGTCGTGGCTCCGCGGAGCCACGACACAAGGCTCCATGGCACCTGCACACATCCGACCCTGTATTCTCCGACAGCTCTACTAGGTGGCGTAAGCTAAGGCTCTAGGGGACATACCAGTGTCCATTTCTGTACATTCTAAGCGGGTACACAAACCGATCGAGCTGAGATACAGGTTTTTTCGCTTATCGCGCCTACACATTGGTGATGGGAATAGAGAGGTTGCGCTATGATAGACAGTTGGCTTGCTTGAAAGCTCATCGATCGAGAGAGTTGAAATTCTCGGCGAGTCTGATGTGAATACCTGCTAGCTGCTCAATGGTATCATACGACAGGCTAAATCGATCGCGGACGCCACAGACAGTGTCACATGGTACACAAGAAATCAAGGATGTCTTGCACAGTGCAGTGCGATTTTTTGCCACAGAAGCTGTAGATGAAAGCTGTGTCTCTGTTAGATTGCAAGTCGTGGTTTCTGTCATAGATTACCTCAAGATGAATGGTGTTACCAGATCTGGATGCATGCAGCACGCCAGCCGGTGAGACCGAGACCTGAAGCTGAAAACGCCCACCACGATTCGAGTACGCTGAAAGGCCAGTCTAGATTTTGAAATTGTATTTGGTCAGCCAATCAGAAAAGGAATAAGTGTTTTTTGCCACATGGCGCAACAAACGACTCAATGAGGGTGTGCGAATGACGCGAGCGAGTGGTGGTGGGTGTCCAGGCGGTCTAAGCAGTCGAGGCTTCCCTGGTTGCTTGTTCAGCCAGCCCCAAGCTTCTCATGCCTGATCAAGCTTATATCCAAGATCCGCTCCACCTGGCCGGTCGATCAACACCACGTTGCTGTAAGCATCTCATATTCATCAAACCCAGTCTCGAAGACCTTGCGACACCGAAAATCGAACGAAATGTGTAGGACGCAATCACCTCAAGAGTCGGATCAAAGTGGGGCGGCGACTAGACCCCAGACGGGTGGCGACGGGCTAACTCGACTGTAAGTACGAGAGTACTATTTCATATGATGTATGGAATAAAAATTAACGTTAAGGAAATAGCCGTGAGACTGTCTTAATAGCGCCGATAAAAGTATGATGCCCTTTTGGATGCGATAAGCCCGCTCCATGTATTTCAGCCAAGTGTATCAACTGGCCGCCGATTTCCCAACGCCGCAAACGCGAACCCGACGAAAGAAAAAAAAGAATCCATCTTATCATAAACAACACTCAGTAGTTGAAGACCGTCAGCGATGGGTTGAGCACGATGGGTAGCAGGCAGTGCATGATGATAGTAACAGACCAACTAAGCAGCGTTAGCAACAAATCGAGTGAGAGGAAGTAAGAGGTGGTACTTACGGCACGACGGCAGTCACACCAGTAATCTCCCAGCCATGAGGAGCGAAGTTGCCGAGGTAGATCATGCCACCGATCATGGCGATCATGAGCAGGTACATCCACTTGAAGCGCTTCCAGATCTTGGGCAACTCGGCGAAGAAGTTGGAGTTGTCCTTTTCTTTGGCTGTGGCACCCCAGCTCATGTTGATGCAGAACATGTGGGAACAGATGGCGAGTAGGATGTGGAACGAGATACCGCCAAAGAAAACACAGAAGAAAGGCAACCACTTGATGTTTTCAAAGAAGGCACCAAGCAGGCTGGCTTCACCGATACGATAGCGCATAATGGCAAAGCAAACATTGGACATGCCGTTGAACACGATAAGCAGGATGATGAAGACTGGGTAAGGTTAGTGAATGGTCGATTTAAGTGTAGGACAGTTACTTACCCTTCCAGGACTCGATGTAGAACTTGTCAAGCTCACCATTGAACCAACCGACGAGGAAGTAGTTGAGAGCACCGAGAGGGACAGCTGATCCAATAGCGTAGTACGAGAAGATGTAACCGCAGATGGAGATTTTGGAAGACAGCTGGATGTTGGAGGTGAGGAAGGTGCGGAACAGCTTGGTGAAGGGAGTCTTCCAGAGCCAGGTGTGGAGAGGGTTGAAGACGAGCTCGTTGCAACCATAAGCATACTTCTCCCATCGGTCCAGTTCGTCGAAGACGGTAAGCGACACACCCTCCTTGAAGCCGCGGCCGTGGTAACTGGCTAGTCGAACAATGTTTCCTGCAATCTGGAGACGAAGCGCGATATCAAAATCCTCGGAAACGTGGCTCTCAGACCAGAAGCAAACGTAGCCATCCTCTTCAGGGGGGTTACCGACAGACTGAACAGCTTGCCAGCGCAAGAAGGCATTGTGACCGACGAAAGGAGCGACTTCGCCGCTACCGACAGAGAAACGAATGGTGGTGTAGACAAGGTTAGTGAAGAAGGTGATGCCGTTCTCGAAGTAATCCCATGAGACCTGCATGACACCGGTGGCGTGCTGAACGATGGCAACTTCGGGCGAGAGGTACATTTCGGCGGCACCATACATTAGGCAGTCTTCGGGAACAATGGTGTCAGAGTCGACAATAAGAATGATCTCGCCCATACGGATGTTACCGCCAGCCTTGGCCCGGGGATCATCAGCAAGGACCTTCTCGAGAGCCTCATTGTACAACGCAAGTTCTTCTTCTTCAGTGATGGAGGCGTTACCATTGTCGTATCGCTCGTTGACGAATTGCTGGAGGAGATCCTCGATGCGGTTAGAGACATTGAGAGCAAAGTTCATGTTGGAAGCCTTCTTGAACTTTCCACGGCGGACGAAACCTTCGTGGTTATGCTTGGGGCGCGAAACCCATCCGATGTTGTTGTTCTCATAGAATTGCAGGAATTTCGCGTTGTCCTCCTCGGAACGAACAGCCATACCGTCGTCGTTGATAAAGATGCGTGCAGTTCCGCCACGGGATTCGTAGTAAGAGATGGCAGCCTGCAAACTGGCAACGGTGGGCTTGACGACACCCTCCAATGACTCGGTGTAGATGGGCATCTGGATGGTAATAGTTGATGGAGTAAAACCGAGGGCACGGGCCTGAGCAAGATTAGGCTTGACAGCGGAATGGAAGCGACTGTTGGTCTTCACTCCGGTAATAGGACCAAAAACTTCGAAGATGTTACCCATGACGACGACAACGAAGAAGAGACCAAGGCCAATCCAAAACGGTTCAGTCAGGATGAGAAGAAGACGAGGATAGAAGTGGTCAGTCATGGTCTCAAGGATAAGAGCCCTGTTACCGAGTCCAATGACAGGGACAATGATCATGACCATGGCGAGACCAACAAAGATAGAGCTGGTGAAGATGAGGGGACGAGAGAGTGACTCCTTGGGGCCCTGTCCCTTTTCGACATCGAGATCAACCTCTTCGGTGACAACTTCGACGTCCTCCTTCTTACCCATGTCGAAGTCCATGGTAGAGCCACCAAGGGTAGAGTTGGCGCTAGACTGGACCGCACTGTCGAAACCGCTGAAGGGGTTCTTGGATGTACCCCAGACGAGACCAAGGATCCTGGACTCGACCTCCATGGCCTGGGAGAGAATGGCACCAAGGTCGTCGTGCCACACAAGCAGAAGCCTCTCCTTTCGGATAAGGGCAGCATATTGGAATTTACGGATGGTGCTAGAGGTAGCGACCTCAGCCATGGAATCGAAGATTTGGATTTGGGAACCGTTCTGGAACATCAACTCTGTCTCGAAAGGCTCGAGGACATCGAAGACGGCCTGTGTACCATCGGTACTCATGGTGATGGCAACACCGGGGTTGATCCTCTTGACGGCGGCAAGAAGGTCCTTGTCAGCAGACACGGGTTCCGTGACATACTCTCCCTGGCCCTTTCGGATCAAGACACCCTCGCAAGAACCAGGTGTCTGGGCTCCAGCAGTCATCCATCGCATGGAGCATGCTTTGGCATACAGGTGCTTGATGATCTACTTCAAATTAGCGCCATCAAACATGGGTCTCGAGTAGGGATACTTACAGCACGGTATCTTGAGTCTTCGTCAATCTTCATGGTCAACGGCCGTGACACGGGAGGTCGGCCATTGGGAGTCTGGGGCACCGAATAGCGTGAGTCGCTGACGCTATCGCTCAAGGACTGCCTACTTGAGGGGATGAAGGGCCTGTTCCCATCCTGGGAAGGGGTGGCGGAAGACATGTTGGAAATGTCTCGACGATTACGGTACGTGAGTACGAATTAACGAGGATTAAGGCTAAGCGACAGTAAAAGGCTCAAGGTGATGCCTCAAGATAAAAGGCAACGGGCAAGGCCTAGAAAACGAAGGAATGGGCAAGTAGCCCTGCGAAGTACGGCGCGAGTGAGGAAGGTAAAAATGAGCCGAAGCGGTCGAAGAGCAGAGGTTATCAACGCGGCACGCCTGGTAGTGTCTACAGAATTTCCTGCGAGGCTCCGCCCCGCTCCAGCCCGTAGCCACCAAGGCCTGAGATACACTGATGCTACGCACTATCGAATAGTCGGCATCGCCCCTGGTCTAGCACGTTCGAGTCTCAACAAGACTGCCTACGCGAGCCTCCCGAAAGAGGTCACTGCGTCTGTCACAAACGCCGCCGTGCAGCCATAACAATCCAGAATGGGCGAGATTGCAGGCCATCGGGTGCACCGAGCCATCCCGACATGGAATCACATACCCCTGTCACGCACGCCCCGGTCGCTCTTCGCCTGCTGAGCCTGGATGTCGGAACCATGGAGATTGGACTAGGAAATGGCCCAAAGGTGCGTTTCACCGGCCCGACATGATGCGGTTGCTGGAGACAATGAAGACGGCAGTCGAAAGGAGGCCGATTTGAGTTTCTGGGTCGCTGGCATCTCCGACGCTCGCTCCTAAGCGTAGTGGGACTGAGGCTATCCGTTTAGCTAGCCGCCGGTATTCTGGGCATGGGCCGCTGTTGATGTTTGGCCCAACAAGGAGAATTTACTTTTGGAAAAGGTGACTACCGTCCCTCGGCTTTAGGTAGCGCCACTGGCCAGCCTCGTGTGTGACGGCGACTAAGAAATGGTAGAAGTGGGACCAGGCTACGCCCGTAGGCCAGAACCGAGAACCTGGCGTCCAAAAACCGTCCGAGGACCGCAGGCAGCCACTGTATTTTCAGTGACGTCCTGCAGGCCAAGGCCGACGAATGGGCCGGATGTGGATCGCTGGGTAATGAGAACATTTACACCATCATCATGATTCTCCATGGGGTGGGTAGTCGGGCGGGCACCAAGCCTTACAAACTGCTTTGTTTTTTCCCACTTGTTTGCTTGTTCCGAGCCCTGGTAAGGCTTGATAAGACGTGTTGCAGAGATGCTAATGGATACCCTGCGCTCAGTCACCCGCGCCCAGCAATACGGACCCTGGCGGATATCCCGTTGTTAAGATTAGCACAAGCTCACTGCGCTGTCTGGATTGGTGTTTCGACTTGTACAGCACATTCAGCAGCTCGCCACTTGAGCAGCCACACGTCGCAGGCTTTCTGGACGCAGGCCTCTCATCTGCTGCATGACGCCATGCCCAGCTGGGCTATTTTGAGTCAGTCAAGGTTCTAGTCGACAAAGTCAGCCGGCAGGGGTGGAGCTGTCCGACCATGGGCAGTAGCGCATTTTTTAGCCGGCAACAGATAAGTCTATCGGCAGCGATGGGCCAGCGTGCCAGTGCTGCAGGATTCTGGCCACCAACGTGCAGATACGGCGGCGGCGAAGGGCGCGTTATCGAAGGCATGCGGGCGGTTGGTCGGTCGGTCAATCAATCAATCAATCACTCGATCAATCAATCAATCAATCGCTCGATCAATAAAGGGATGTCGAGGATGACGTACCGGCCTAGTATCGGTCCCAGAGACGGGCGAGATGAGAGCAGTGCATGACTCTGCGCGACTGCTGTGCTCGATCGACTCCCAGGGGGAGGAGAGCAAAGCGAGACGTATGGCGCGGAGGGCGAGGGGATCGGCCGGGCGCTAAGCACAGGCACGAACCACAAAGGGCATGCGGCGGTGCAGTTTCTGTCGGCGGGCTAGCGTGGCGTGGCGTCGCATCCCGGCAGCGACGACTGCAAGGCTGTCACACTAGCCGCGTGCTTATCTTAGCGTCGACGATGTACCTGCATCTGGGCGCACTCTAGCACGCTGCCGGTATCAAGCCACAGTCCACCCTCTGCCCCTTGCTCATGCAGAAACCACCCTGTCCGCTAGGCCTGCTTGTGCTGGCGAACGTGTCGAAGGTTCTAAATCTAGACTGGTGAAGCCGTCATGCCTCGCGCATCCCGACCACGGCCCAGCCTACTATCGATTCTTCGCGCCGCAAAAGTCAGCTCGGCGCTCGGCTGCTGGTATTGATACTTCAGTTCTCAACAAGGTCGCTTGTTGTGCCTCTGCTGCTTTATCAAATTCCCTCTTGCAGAGCCGTCTTCGGCAATAAACCTCCCTTGCCCGGCGCTCCGCACTACCTGGCACTTTTTTCTGACACTCGTTACTGCTCTCCCACGCAAACATGCCTTCTCTGTTCAAGCGTAGCAAGAAGGCTGCCGAGGCCGACGTGCCCGCGCCCGCTGCCGAGTCCCACGACGTTCCTGACGTTCCTGTCGGCATGACACAGAGGTCGACAACAACAGGCAACTATGTGCCCAGGAACCCCTCCAACCTCTCCTTCGGATCCATGTTCCCCAACCAGACGAGCAATGCTGAGATCCGGAAACAACCGCGGCCCTTCAAGAGCTACCGTCTACGAGGAGAGTATGTTGTTCCTGTCTCGCGCCTAATCCTCTGCACTCTCTGACCAATCTTCTAGGCGCGAGCTGCCATGGAAAGACGACCCGCGTATGCAGAGGACCAAGATTGGCAACTGGATCACGCTTGGCTTCATGTTCATTGGTATCGCTGTCAGCGGTTACGTCATGTATACCGGAGTCCAAGAGGCTCAAGTTCCCGAAGGATGTCTCATCATGGATGATAACTTTGAAAAGATCGATCCTGCCTTCTGGAGTCACGAGATCCAGGTAAGACGTCGTCACAATCAACCTCGTCTCTCCTCGTACTAACGCATTCGTCACCCAGACTGGCGGCTATGGTAACGGCGAGTTTGACTGGACTACCGACGATTCAAAGAACAGTTATGTCGACGCTGAGGGTCTCCACATTGTCCCCACTCTGACAACAGAATCCACGGGCATCACTGCAGAGCAGCTCGTCAACGGCTACACACTCAACATTACCAAGGCAGGTGGTGACGGTTCCTGCACTTCGACAGACTACACGTCTTGTGGCATCCGCTCCAACTCGACCACTGGCGCCATTATTCCTCCTGTCCGCTCCGCGCGTATGACTACCAGGGGAAAGAAGTCCATCAAGTACGGACGTGTTGAAGTAGTTGCCAAGTCTGCCAAGGGTGACTGGCTGTGGCCCGCCATTTGTATGTTTTATATCCATCTCAGTATACGTGAGTAGATACTAACAGACACATAGGGATGATGCCTGAAGACAGCGTCTACGGCGACTGGCCTCGTAGTGGAGAAATCGATATTGCCGAGTTCCGTGGAAACGCATGGCCATACCCCGAGGGCAACGACTTCGTTTCCTCGACTCTCCACTGGGGTCCTGACTCCAAGCACGACGCCTACATTAACACCCGTGGTTATTCCTTCTTCCGTCGCCAAACATTTGCCTCACAGTTCCATACTTTTGGCCTTGAGTGGACCGAGAAGTACCTCTTCTTGTACCTCGACACCCGTCTCAAGCAAGTCATGTACACGCGCTTCAACCCCAAAAGCGATCTTTGGACCAAGGGTAAATTCGGCGGTGTTACCACGAGCAACGGAACCCTTGTCGAAAACCCTTGGGTTAAGGGCGGCCCGAATGCACCATTTGACCAGAAATTCTACCTTATCCTTAATGTGGCCGTTGGTGCGCAGAACGGCTGGTTTTTCGACGGAGAGGGCAACAAGCCGTGGGTTGACGGTAGCGACTTTGCCGTACGGGACTTCTGGAATGGTAAGTTCTCCGCATATTCTCGCCCTGATCTACAGCACAGCGACTAACCATACTCACAGCCAAGGATGACTGGCTCCCGACCTGGGGCGAGGGTGCCGACCGTGGCATGACTGTCAAATCTGTCAAGATGTGGCAAGCCGGCAAGTGCTAGAGCTGCCTTTGGCTTGCCGCGTTTCGTTTGCATCTTGGGCCTTTGAGATCGGCACGGGTCACAGCTTTCCGTGCCTTTGCGCACTACCCAACGGCTGTCTCGCCGCGTATCATTTTCTTTTAATGTCGGTAATTAGCAGGTAACGGCACGTTAGACGTTTTTCGCACACTGGGATGGTAGAGGCGCATTAGGCGTGTCTCTTTTGGGCGTATTTGGGCCGCGCAATGAATCGTTACCAAAAAGGCAACATCAGCAACTAAGTTGTAGAATTACATTTTAATTCATGATCAAACGTCTCACGTCCCCACAAATCCCATGATGCATGCTTACGGTACTTTGGCGGGCCTTCTTTCACCCTTGTTTTGCTTTTTCCTTCTGTACATTCACATGCCGCGCAACACGGCAATGCTGCTGGGTACTGGGTACAAAAACTACGTCGCGTAAGCATTGTCTCCACCTCAGCTGGCCCCAACTGCCGGCATAGCATTGGCAGATCTGCAAAGTCCCTGGAACAGGGCAAAGCGAGATTCCCGCGCCACCGTTTCCAAAGTAAGAAAAAAACAGAAACAAAAAAAGAAAATTCTCCTCTTTACTCACGACGTCATTCGAGCCAACGAAAACATGTCGCACAGTACCCTGTCTGGAAGGGAGACAATGGGGGGCTCAACACAAATTGGGTGCATACATTACTCGGTATGCCTGTTACTCGATACCTATACGGCGAAAACGGTGCCAGCACCCCTGTCACGCATCTCGCCTGTCTAACCCGCTGCGAGAGCGAAACCGACAAATCGAGCCATTATGGGCTTGTGCGGCCGGTCTCCCCCCACTCCATCTGTGCGCCCCTTACCCACGCGATACCAATACGATGTGCTGCTATAGGGGTGGGGAGCGCCTGGGCGGCCACATGGCCGTATCTCCTGCTGTTCCCCACCCACGATCCTTCGAGCATGCAACGCGAATCCTTCAGATCCGCTCTACAATCAAGATTATTGTAACAAACAGCCCACCCATCCATCCACACACATGCACTGTGTTTACTTTACACAGGACGGTTGTTTGGCCATTTCGCCACGGACCGTTCCCCACTGCCCCAACCCCTGCGCTGTCCCTACTCCCCCTTGCTTAGCACCAAACGCTTTCCCTCTGGAATTAGCATCAAGCCCATCGCTTCTTTTTCCCATCCTTCGAAACCTTCGCAGCTATTGAAACTTTGGGCCTGGCTCTTGTTCCATGCTAGCGCGCTAGGGCTTGTTTTCTTTCTCAACCTTTTCCCTTTCGCGTTCACGCTACGAATGCGGGTAGGTTGAAACGCGTATTCGACGAGTCGGGGAGTCGCGCGTGGGGAGGTATTCCTACATGCGGACAAGGGAAAGACAAATAGGAGACAGGGATATGGGGGGTGGTAGGTGGACGGCCCGGGCGGACGTGGCTCCGTGCGAGGGGCATGGGCGGATGCGAGGGATTGGACTGAGCTGTGCGAACACCCACACACACCAAGAGAGAGAAGCAGGGATTAGGGCCTGTGATGACTGCAGTGGAAAAGATGGTGTGTGTTGGACCGTTTCAACAGAAGCGAAGTGTGCGGGTGTGCGGGTCGCGGCTTTTTTTGGACTTGTTTTGCCCACGTTTTTCTTTGTTCTCAGACTCAGTTGCCGGGCGGTTTGGGCTGGTCCGGCACTCTGGGAGAGAGTCAGAAAGTTCTTGGAGAATGTAAGCATGTTTACACGGCCGTTTCAGCCGCATGCCTGGTGTACCGTATATCATCTTTTTGTTTTTGCGCTGTCTATCTAATCTCCCCCTTCCAAGACGGCTACTTTACACAGTCATGACATGGTTGCCATAGGGGGTCGAGGCGGCTGCCTCCGAGGCAACAACTTGGCAACTAGTCGCGTCATGTCATTTCGCTAGGTACCGTCCATTGTTGGTCGTTCATACTTGGTACACATTGTGCGCAACCAAGATACGGTACACCTCATTACCACCTCCACGCCATCAAAAGTATGCGTGTCATTTCAATATACATACTCTAATCACGACCTTGGCACTCCTACGGCTAACCCTTTCGTTCTTTTCCTTCATCCCTAGCAGTTCGTTCCACGGACGCCGGAATCGCGCCGATACAGCCTGTCTCGATATATTGACGGGTTGGCCGGCAGCTAGGCGACCATCGAGTGTGTTAGACTATCGCAAACGTGCTTCCTGCGCAAGCCCTTGCTTTGGGAGCTGGAGAAGCACCCGGGTGGGCGATAGCGAACCAAACGGACCCAGAAACCGGGGCTATGCACAGCAACAGCACAGAGAACGCTCACCGTCTGTCGTACCACCTTATCGTACCACATCGCATCGTCTTACTGCTTGCTTGCCTTGTGAAGTTGTAAAAAAGATCCATGTTGCTGGAAGCGATGACACCACATGTTTGTTGCTAACAATATATTGACTGTTCCTCGGTTATGTGCATATATGCAGGCTGCGCGCAATCGTTTGGCTAGCTACATAACACGCAGCCCTTGTGCATGCATTATCTAAGGCATGGTTATCTTTGTGTTGTGCTATCGAAAGGTTTTGGATTTTGGACCCCAACTGTACTCAACGAAAAAACAGGGAACGTTATCTCTACGTATACGAAGCAAGATACACGTGCATGGTGTGTAGATACTGTTCGTAGGATGAAGGATGCCGTGCTGACTACAGCTGCTGGGATCCACATCGTCCCGCCCGCGCGCAGGATTGTGGCAGAGATTTTTTCGCTGATGGAATGGCCTGGGCTGATTTAGTATGCAGATTTGTAGCGATGATTGGCATGCAGGGCGAGGGCAAGGCGACCAACGCACAACAACAATCTACACACCGAAGCGGCTCGGCCGGAGGATCGAGTTTCCGGGTGCGCATCACTACTACAATCCGCTATCTAGATCTCTTTCAGCTGCCTCACCGCAATCTTGAGCTGAAAATCCCGCGGTTTGACGAACCAGTAATTTGTCGTCTGCCACTCACACTCATGCTCTCCCGCCTGCAGGTGGCTAGCCAGCGTAAAGTCAAAGTCGCGGACCAGCATGGGAACTAGCTTGGATATTTCGAGCAGCGAGATGTGTCGCCCGATGCAGGTCCTTGAGCCGAGGCCAAACTGTTCGTTCATTCGTCAGCCAACATGACGCACAACGTAAACTCTAACAGAAAGAAGCCGGTAGATGACAAGACGATGTGCGGGACGGCTTGAAAGTGGCGAAGAAAAATGCATGACGAAATCCCAACATACCGGCATCCAATTACGCTCCATTAGACTCAGTTTCTCTTTATCCGATGTGAGCCAGCGCTCTGGCCTAAAGTGATTTGCATCTGGCCCAAAGATAGCCTCATCGCGATGAGCAACCCAGGAGTTGATTCCGACAATAGTCTAGCAAAAGGATTCGTCATCAGTAAAACATCTTCTGCGGTAGGTAGTGCAGCACCAATTCTGCACTTTCTAATCAGCTCAACAGGTCACTTACTCCTTCGGGAAAGAAGACATCGCATATTTCTGCTCCACCAGCTGGCACCACGCGTTCAAGGGGCAGACCGGTGGCGGGATGCATTCGCAGTGCTTCTTTGACTACGGCCTGCAGGTACGGCATCTCCTGGCTCTCTTTGAACGTGATAAAGTGGCTGCCTCTGCTCTTTTGCCTTTGCTCATCCACCTCTTGCCGGAGTGTCTTAAATGTGTCAGGGTACTTAAGCAGGTAGTACAGGATAGCAGAAAGACTGATACCCGTAGTATCTGAGCCGGCGACCATGTTCGACACACAACCCATCGTAAGGTGATACATGGTGAAAGACTGGGGATCATCCGCATTCTTCTTGAAGAACTTGGTCAAAAAGTCCATGCTTGTTTTTCCTTCTTCTGCTCTGGCATCCACTGGTATCCCCTTGGTCTGCTGTGCTTGATGCTCGGCAATACGATCCAGGGTGAACTTCATCACATATGCTCTTCCTGTGCCGGCTGGGCCAGCCAGCCAGTTGCGGATGGGAAAGAGGTATTTGTGTAACCACGAGTAGATGCCTGTAAGGGTTGCGTAGTGCAAATGATCTTCCAGTGCGGACATCACGCCACGGATATCCTCACCTCGATCGAGGAAACCTAACCTCTTGGAATAAGTTATCATTCCAATTACGTCGAATGCGTAGCACTGCATCCAATGGCCCATGTCCGTGTATGTACCTGCACTGGCGACTTCTTGAAGCCGCTGGCTGAATAGATCCGCGCACTCGTCCACGTACGGCTCGTAAGTCACAAGCGAGGTCATGCTATACGTGCTCTGATACTGCCGGCGGTTCTCGCTATGTCGTGGAATAGTTTGGTCAGCGAACAGCGACCACTGAGATGGCTCAGGGTTCTGCCATGTCTTATACCACGGCGACTTTGGAAACTTTGCGCCGTGGCCGTAGATGGTCTTTTGCGCAGACTGCGAAGAGAAGGAATACCGGTTCGGTCCATAGCGAACAATTTCTCCTACAGTGAGCTGTATTAGGGGTGTCTTGTGTAGTCGCTTATGCATGCAAGAAACAAAATAACGACATACCATGTTTCCGGTGCAGCTCGATATTATCCCATTCGAAGCTACCTTTGCGAACACGCCATAAGTACCATAAATCAGTAAACCGTGCAGCTATCGGCCCGGGTATGTTTCGTAACGGCGAAAAGTAGGTTCTGAGGAACGGGAATAAAATGCGGGCGAGGAGCGCAACCGACGCGGCAACAGCAAGAACAGCGAAATGCATGTTTGGCTTCTCTAGTAGACTAGAGATGAGTATCCAAATGGAATTCGAGAGGATACACTTTTGGTCATGATATTATGCACGTCAATGTGTTCGTCGCATGCTCTTTATGCTGCTTGCAGCGATGCTGATGCTGATGCTGATGGTAGTGCGGGGAAGCGATGTGGAGAACGGATGCGGGCAACGGTATGGACCTCGTACGAGCTTATTGCTCATGTGGTGAGCGGAAAACAAAATGCAAGCCCTACCTAAGATCAGCTGATGAAATTTGAGTGGTTTGAAGAGAGCCGTCGTACAGAAATGCTCGAATGTGATGCTATTCATGTGTCTGATGTCATAACCGAGGTTATGATTTTCATACTATCAGATATCAGTAGGAAGAACTGGGGAATTCAGAAAACCGTAATGATAAGACAGATATGTTGTAGAGGTAAGGTATTGTGTATCTATGCTTAACGCAAAAAAAAGTTACTGTTATCGGCCTCATAGGTTGCCACTTGTGACAGCTACCAGAGATCAAAGGAATCTTAGCAAGAGTGTCACTTACATACAAGTATGTCGAACGTATCAGATTATGCTCATATTAGAAACTTGAAGTATGCACTAATATCGCCGTGTTGGGAATCTTCAGGTTGTATGATACTTCTCTAGGAGGTTCGACACAGAATGCCAGACACATGAAACGTCTTTGCAATTATCATAGGGTTGGCCTCTTTCTGGGTTGGATTCATAGAACTCAGAGAGATGAAATTTCCCTGAGATACTGTAAGCATAACCACTTATCAGTCTGGAGACTTCAAAATCACATTGGACATCAATATTCCCTATTGCTTGACAAACCCCACTGTACTCTCATCATGTTGCCCGCTGTTATCATGCTTACTTTATGACTGTGTTATGTACAATTCGTGGTCGCTTCCACTCCCTAGATGCTCACGCTAGGCCTAGGCAAGGGGTGTTTGGACTGCTTTCTTTAAAAAACAAGTTGCCATAAGTCTGTCAGCCGTTCGTTATCTTCGCCAAGTCCACCGTGAATAACAACGCTGTCGTTGCCACTTTCTGCCTTGACAACATCGGCATCGAACCATCCACGCGGGGCAGGCTTGCCCTCGGTGCCTTCGGGTTGAAGCTGAGTCCACCATTTTTCGCTGATGTCGTAGATCCAGACGTCGCCTAGCATCTTGCCAGCGCCGGCGTGGCCCTGAGACGAGGGATCGCGTTCACCAAAGAGAGTAAGAAGCTTATCCTTTTGGGCAAGTCTGACTGGTAGCAAAACACAGACACTGCGTGCTTCGGGCCCGATGTAGCCATCGGCCTCGAACGTATCGGTGGTCCAGGTGTTGCTTGCCTTGTCGAAGATGTCGATGGTACCTCCTTGTTCGGTGTTGCCGTCGAAGCCGTTCATTCTGTAGAGCTTGCCATCATGATAGGCAATCGAGGCGCCTCCTCGCTGAGGGCCAGGAGCATCTGGTGCTTGGTTCCAGGTACGGTTGTTAATATTGAACATCCACAAGTCGGATAGGCGTCCCTTTGCTGGACACCCGGCATGGAGGAAGAAAGTCTCTTTACCGTCACTAGTCGAGCAGTGATAGCTACGCGCTGGCGGAATAGCTGCTGAGGAATCAGCTGGCATGATTTTTGTCCATGATGAGCTGGCTGGATCATAGCACCACACTGCACCTTGTTCCTCTATAGGGGCCATATCGACACCTCCACGTCCAGAGAACAAGTACATTTTGCCATTGAGAACAGATGAAGCAGTCCCGACTCTTGGGCTGGGTGCCGAGGAAGAAGACCTTGTTTCCAAATTTGCTGTATCTGTGGTAGTTTTAGTTACATACCCTGATGACTTGCTCAGGTGAGGGGTTACATACTAGACTTGAGCGGGATCACATCGACCTTATCATCTATAGGCTCCCTTGGCTTAACTTCCCCACCAAAGATACAGACGTTCGAATCGAGGACAGAGAGGACATGAGAAGAGCGGCGCAATCGCTCGTCATCTATGAGACGCTTCCAGGAGCCCTTCAGCGTACTAATTGGCTTGCTAACAGGCATTGTGAATGTGTCCGTCCTAGAAATGTTTCCAAATCCTGAATAATTTGACAATCAGAGTAGAAAGAAGAACGTGAACGAATTCAGGACAGATTTGAAGTACGGAAATTGCGTCATGCGTGGGAAATGTCGCAGTGAGTACAAGATCCCGCTTTGCAGAAACGCGCTAATTCCAAACAGGACTAGTGATACGCGCATACAAGATGGGTCGTCATTGGCCGCGCTCCATCCAAAGTTCGCGACCCAGCAGCCTTCAGTTTGTCGCAAAGCACATCGACTTGGCCTACCGCGATGAGGCTTCGACTGACGGTCCAGAGAAACGCTCTGCCTGCTACCAACATACTCTGGAGCGTCCCTGAAACCAACAGCACACAAGCATACACGATCGCGCGTTTGCTCGAAGATGTCAATCACATTATCCCACTCGAGGCAGAACATTGGGGCTTAGAGCACTATGTTGTTGAGGTGGGCGGGTTTGAATGCCTGCACTTTATGCCTGTCGCCAATGTGCTCAAGGAAGACGACCATGTTTCGTTCGTAGCGCCGTGGTAACTTTGCTACTATATACTGATGATCCTACTCTAGCATCCGACCGATCATGACGGCTGAAGTACGCGCGCGCACACTTACTGGTCGTGACCAGATATCAGAAGGAGGACAGCACCTTGTCGATGGCATTCCCTTTGGCCGACCCTACCTACGAGAACCGAACCGTCCACCCGTTCGCATACCTCCGCGCAAGCGACGCCGACTCGGTAGTGGAGAAGTAGAGGGAGGCGCAGAAGCAGAAGATACCGCCTTGCTTATGGAGCATGGCGGAGATGCCGAAGAACAAGAGGAGGAACTTCTGCCGCTCATAAACGGCCATACAGTCTCCAGAAGTAAAGCAGACCCGTCGCGAGGAGTGGCTAAAACAGTGCAGTTCCAGGAAATGGAAGTTGATACGTATGACGATAGCGAGGAAGACGACGAGGACTTTGCGCCAGCGGATGACGATGGATCTGCTTCTGAAGAGAGTCCAGAAGTCAGTTCAGACTCAGACTCGGATTCGAGTTCGGCTGTCAGTTCTAGCGCTTCATCCAGTGCTTCAGACACCTCAGATTCAGATTCAGATTCGAGTGATTCTGAATGTAGTTCTGACTCCGATTCCGACTCTGGCGACAGTGAAGCGAGCGCTCCCCCTGACGTCTTGTCATCCAAGGGTGGCAGCAAGGCTACAACTACAAGCATACACTCCGCAAACCTTGTTCCTCCAGGTCAAGGTCTCAAAGCTACAAAGACTCGAAACTCTCGACGTGCTAGGGTGAATCGCCTTCGTCGTCTTATCACAGCTGGTGTCCTACCTGAAGGTGCGGGCCTGAGTGACTTGAAAGACTATGAGCAAGGGAAGCAATATCAGCCCGGAGAAGGCCAAGAAGAAGACTCTGTTAAGACGCAAGCTTTTTCGAAACCTCAAGGGAAGAGAAAACGCTTAAATGATGAGGACTCGGCGAGCATGGCTGCCGAGGATGCTGCGGAGCTTGAGCAAAGAAAACAACAGCTAATGGCAAGGTTCGGGGACAGTTATGCTCCTACAGCACCATCGGATACACCCGTGTTATCACTAACTGCAAATACCAAACATGCCGATACACCCCAACCAACGGTGACAGAAGACAGTGGCTCTGCGAAGAAACAAGTGGCTTTGAGAAGGCTGCGACCAGATGTAGGTGCTATCGGTCGAATACTTGCTCGGCAGGCACCACCTCTAGCCAGAAAAGCAAGAAACAAAGTGGTGACCGATGAACCTCCAGAGCCCGAAGGGGCATCAGATCCCGATTTCTGGAGGTCGCGTATCAATGTCTCTGCGTTTGAATGTTGGGACGAGGAGTTTGAGCTCAGCGCGCCGCCCTTTCCATTCAAACAGCATTGGGATCCGGCTAGTAAGCTGATGCAGGAAAAAGCGGCCAAGAAGAAGCAGAAGAAGCGGAGCCATGTACCACAGCAGAAGCGCCTGATGGAAGAGGAGGATGAAGAAGAGAAGATCATCTTAGACTACGACGATGCTCCTGCAATGAGTAATGACTCCGAGATTATCAATGCAGCTATTGAAGACCAGCTCCAACAGGACCTTGCGACGGCCACGCAAACGGACTTGCCACCCCTGCCGGAAGACATGAGTACACTGCCCGATCTCACCGCTCAGGATATGAAGAGAGGTGCCATTATCGCATGCAAATTCTTCACGGTCAATCCTGTGACAGTCACACCTGAAATCAGCAGCTATAAAACAGCTGTGGTGGAACATGAAGGCGATTCCGGCCCTGGCGCAGGAACAATCCAGCTGAAGATTGCAGCGCGCGATCTGATCAAGAGAGAAAAGAAATTTGACAGCAAGGGCAACCGAGTCTACAATGCTGCAGATGCGCTCCTCATGGAGGGCGACGACGAAGAAGAGGGGTTGTGGGAAGGGCATTTTGGTGAACTGCTGGAAGCAAAGCTGGTGAAAGCTGCATAGAGAGTGAGACTGATGGCACCTGCCAGGCGCGATAACCTAGCGCTATGGCTTTTCGTGTTCATGTATTAATATATGTATTCAATTTCGTATAGTCTGGAGTCAGAAGCATGTGCCTTCTGCACGATGTGTAAGCCTCGGAGGACATGTACCGATTGGCCATGAGATGTCGCCGAAACCAGGGTCAGGTCAGCTGTATGTACCCCGCCAAACGTCATTTTGCCTGCATGAACAGGCGATCTTTGAGCCCTTGTACACCACCATGAGTAGAGAAGTGTGAGCATATTGATGTATACTGGCGTCTTTGGTATGAGCTTACATATCCTACCAGCGGCCTGGGGGACTGGGCGGCCCTCGTTCGGAGCCTGCCGTCGGCAGAATCCTTTTCCTCGGCGCCAGGAATCCAAATCCATGTTCTATTTCGCCCCTAACAACTGCCGTGGTGGGGTAGCTTCGTTGTTAGGAAGTACCGATGGTGACACCATGCAATGAGGCGGGTAATACAATGTACAAATTTTCTGTTCTTTGCCGTCTGGCTTTACTTTCTTAATCTCTTAGCTCTCCTCTTCTTCTTTCCACCAGACCAAGCATTTTACTAAAACACCTGTCACTATGCCTCTTCCCACGGGCGTCTATCGCGCCGACCACGTCGGCTCCTTTCTGCGCCCCAAGGCTGTCCTCGAAGCACGCACAAAGGCTGCCAACGGGGAGATCACTGCTGATGAGCTTCGCAAGGTCGAGGACGAGCACATTGCCGATGTCACAAACAAGCAAATAGAGAATGGACTCCGCTCCATTACTGACGGCGAGTTCCGTCGCGCATACTTCCACCTCGACTTCCTCAAGCACCTCGCTGGTATCGAGGAGAGGGGCCAAGTTGGAAACATCAAGCACAAAGATGGCTTCTCCCCACCAACACTTGTCGTCACGGGCAAGCTCGGACACCCCGAGGCTATCCAGGTCAAGGACTTTGAGTTCCTTGAGCAGGCCATCAAGAACAATGGAGGCAGCGCCACAACCAAGGTCTGCATTCCTTCGCCGACAATGGTGCACTTCCGTGGTGGCCGTGCCTCCATCGATATCTCCGCCTACCCAGACCTCGACGTCTTCTTCGACGACCTCGCACGCGTATACCAAGAGGAGCTCGACTCGCTGTACAAGGCCGGCTGCCGCTTTGTCCAGCTCGACGACACCAACCTTGCCTACCTGTGCGACCCCGACATGCGCAAGGCCGCCGAGACCGAACGCAACGAAGACCTCAGCACTCTGCCCAGGAAATACGCCGAGCTCATCAACAAGGCCATTGAAAAGAGGCCTGCAGACATGAAGATCGGCATCCATCTTTGCCGCGGCAACTACCGCTCCAAGTGGTTCGCCTCAGGAGGCTACGAGCCTGTCGCCGAAGTCCTGTTCAAGGAACTGAACGTCGACGCCTACTTCCTCGAGTATGACGATGCGCGCTCCGGAGACTTTAGCCCGCTGCGTCACCTCCCCGAGCACAAGGTTGTCGTGCTTGGTGTCATGTCGAGCAAGAAGAACACATTGGACGACAAGGATGAGATCATCAAGAGGCTCCATGAGGCGGCCAAGATCGCGCCCAAGGGACTCGACCAGCTGTGTCTTAGCCACCAGTGCGGCTTCAGTTCTACCGCTGAGGGCAACGAGTTGACAGAGGAGGAGCAGTGGGCCAAGGTCAGGCTGAACGTAGAAATTGCAAAGGCTGTCTGGGGCGAGGACATTAGCAAATAAATGCTTTCAAAGCACTGCGTCAAGCCTCGGCTTCGAGGGCCGTCCCGTGCGGCACGTTGAAAAGCTTGGCAGGTTTCAGGTCTAAGGCGTTGTTGTCATTACCATTGTTTTTTTTCGAAGACATCCACGCATTCGTTCAATGGAGAAAGCAAAGCGTGGGTGTTCCCTGTGAACGGTTTAGTGCGGGAGCATGAGCATGAGCGAGTGGAGTTTGGCGTGATGACGGCCATAACCATGACGATCAAATGGTCTGGCCCCTTTACCCTTCCAGTTCTCTTCAACGAGTACTGGTGTCTGAGTGGGATCTACGGAAAGAGAAAAGAAATGAAAGAAGGAAAGAAGGAAAAGTAAAAGAGGTTCAACCCCTCCCTTTTTCCCGGTACCTACATATGTGCCTTCCTAGCTTGTAGATTTTAACAAAAACAAGCATGAAAAGAAATTAATACATTACATAAATTTTACCAGGATGTACTTCGTTCTTTCTTTTGCTTCGGCTGCGTTGTATGTGTGTGTGTGTGTGTGTTTCTTTGGAAGGCTGAATGCAGGATGAGATGGATGCGGCCAGAAAAGTGATTTGATAGGGTGTGCATTCAGTAAGGGTGTCTGTACTTGTCGAGGGGGGAAGGGAAAAGACTTTTTCTCGGTCATTATGGCCATGAGACTGGTATGTGGCGTAAGGTGGAGCGGAATTGGTACGTGCTGGGTGTTGAAGAGGGAGGGAATCGTGTCATCTCCGCGGAAAAGTGTTGTTGGGGCTCACTTGGTATGTTTGCCCCTTTTTTGAGAGCATAGCTGCACAAGAGGATGGGAAGTGCAAGACATACGTATGTATGGGCTTAGAGAGTGAACAGAGGCGATGATAGAGTGGTAGAGTCCAAACATGAATGCATGGCGTGAAGTACTGTTGGGTGAGAAGTGGTCAGGCTTGTGTGTTCGTAAGGTGGCTTTCCTATGGGTGCTGCTGCTTGTGAGTATAATAGCGAAAGCAACATCTTTACAAGATGTGTCAAGGGTTGCCGTGAACCAAAAGAGCTCTTTCAATCTGTGATGCATTGCTCATTTTTCGTCGAGCAATACGAGTCTTCTGAATTGAAGACGACTGTACTTCTCGAACAACCGAATATCACCATCTATGTCAATGAGGCTTTCAAGAGCAGATAGCTGCTTCGAAATAGGGGTTGTTCATAGCTCACGATATTGTCAAGGGCAGATTTTATATAGGCATACTCTTAACAGGTAAATTCCTCGAGACCCAAACTCCAATGTAGATGGGCACAAGAAATAGCTGCATGGTGTGTGGTAGATTGGAGGTTCTGTTTTATTATTTCGGGACTTTTAAATCTACAGTAACTAATGTTTCCTGAAGCGACCTGTTTGAATCAATTAGAGGGCTAGGCAAAGACATTAAGCAAGGAGGGAGGGAAGGAAACCGGCTGTCTGCTACGAAGTAAAAACAGGTATGTTTTCAGTATTGTATTTCGGGCTGGGCTGGCCCGCACCACCATGGATAGTTACGCCGTAAGATGCAACATATCCAGATCTGATGAGCACAGACTCGTGTAGGGTCGCTTAGGTGCAAATATTTCTACTGAAAATGATACGGAGGAGGCTTACATATCTCTTTTAGATGCACATCTTCATTTACCAATCCATGTTCCGTTTGCAGAAGTCACTTCCGAGTGAATGAGAGACGTTGGCGTGTCGCAGTCTGCACAATCTACAGGTTGTGTTTCAGCCTTTCTCGCTTGTAGGTTGTCAAATAATGTGACATCAGGGCTGGATTCGAACCTGCATCTGACTGTACACCGATCAATCTGCAATCTCCTTCTCTACATCAGTGTACGCCCAAGAGGCCACTGACCTGTGGTTCCTTAGTGTGCTCTTGGTATTTTACAACACGACCCTTCTCAGTGCCATGTGTACTAGATCTGTAATTCGCACAGCCTTTTGGCCTTGATATTGAGCTAAAATAGCGTATATATAATATGATTATACTGGTGCTTAGGGTTCCTTGGTCAATACCCAAGCGATGTCACGGACATTGTTCTTGCATGTCTTTTAAAAAACAAAAACAGTCCCTCCTTAGGCTCGTCTTGTTCTATCACAAATCTTGTCCGCAGAATATCGGACAAGAAACACTCAATAGTTGTTGAAGGATGAGAAGTGACTAGAATTTCGCCACTTAAGAAAGCGGTGGCTTTACACAGTTGAGCTGAACAAGCTACAATGACTGACACCTTCCCGAAGCAGACTAGTCCCGGTTAATATGCACAACACTGTGCTTCCGTAGGATGCCTGTCATGGCGCCGGCTATCTTTTCGGCTGTATTTTCAAATGTGTTGGTCTTCTACCCTACGCTCAACTTGAAGAACTTAATACGTAAAAACTACATCCTCGAAAAAAAAAATTTGGAGTAGCCGATATTGCCGTACGACCAAGCATGATCTTTTGCCAAGACGGCGAGAGATGATCGAAGGAGCGAACTCCGGTTCGACAAGACGTTTCCTGCTTTTTTGATTGTCGCCTAGCCTAACCACAGCCTCGTGTATGCTCATGTCGGACCGCCCTAACGCCCAGGGCTTTGTTTTCTCTGTATGTATATTGCACAGGCGTACGCTAGCTGTGGCGACAATGTTCACGGGACCGGGATCGCAGCTCACTTCTATGGTAAAGACGTCTTTGGCTATCAGACTGTCCTTTTCGATGCAAAAGCTGTGGCTTTTCAGATATTGTAGGGGTTTCTTTCACTGAGAGCAATCATATGGTACATCTGATTCCAGTGGGGGTGCGGGTGACCAGCCATGAGCAAAGGTTGACTGGCAGACCCTAACGAACTACTAACTTGACCGGCCCCCTGAAGTTTGTCGTTCAACAAGGCCATGTTGTGATTCATGTGAAAAGGAGAAACAGAGGTATTGGCAGTTCCACGACAGAGGCAAGGAGAAGCCCTGCAAACTCAAGTTTAAAATTGCGATGCAGCCAGCGACTGTCTGTGCTTACCATGTAGTTTGCATTCTTCTCCTTGCCATGACCCAAGACACGTATGACGGAATGTCATTGGTGTCGAAGATCGCCCAAGACTCTGACTCGGGGGCACGATGGACGACTCAAACTGGCTTGAAGGGTCACCGAATTGGCCTAGCTGCCCTATTTTGTTCATGAAGATCGCCAAGCCATGGACTAGACATGCAGCCACGATCTTCGGTGTCACTTTACCAACACAACTGGCTTGGCGCTCTACAACACCTTTCGGCCCGTCACTGCCCAAAGCCTCCCGTCTGCGTCTTCGGGAAAGCCGAAGAGTCCTTGGATGGCGCTCCTATTCCACCATCACAACAAGGCGTCTCCGTGCCAGGAATCCCTACGGAAAAAGCAAAGTCGCCGGCTCTCAGCCAGTGTTGTGCTCAGCCCAGCTGTTTTTGTCATGGTTCGGCCGCCGTCAGGGATCGACGTTCCGTGCCGTGCCGTAGCAATGGCCACCTAACGAGCTTTGTGGCATATCACGTGACGAGAGACATCACTAATCCTGCGCATTCAGCTAGGGGATACAACACATCTGCACACCATTAGCTGTATGAAGCCATAGTCTATCCAGACTCAGTGTCATCAAAATTCGGCGATGTGAGCGATTGGCATGATGCCTCATGTTGCATCGCTGATCCGGGCGCTAGCCGAGATCGACCTACATCGGGGGTTGGCCGAAGGCCCAGGAATCTGCCAGCCGAAGGGGTGGAAAAGGCTAGGGTCCAGTGATCTTCATGTCTATAGTCCGAGGCCCACCTCTAAGGGTTCCTCACCGATCAGCGGTGTGGAGCTGTATCATGAAGGACTTGCATTCTAACCCTTGTGTGCTGGTGGGTTCAGTCGTCGCCAGAAACCAGATTGACTGTGGAATTGACTTCCTTAGAGATTTCTGGTCTGGAAAGATACAAGTGTCAGGGTGATCCTCCACAGTACGGGCTCTGATACGCTGCATCATCACAAGATGAGATATTTTGATTCAAGTCCTATTACATCACAGCCATTAGAGAAATATCCTCTTGGCGGAACCAAGTCTGGCACTAGCACACTGAGCCTGAATAACAAACTCTAATATCAATACAGTGATGGGGCTGAAGGCGCATAGCGCGACTCCACTCTGGCACCTCTTACCATACCACTGCCTCGCCGACGAGCGCCTGTGATTGGCATCTCAGCAGATGCACGTGCAGATCGACACACTTAGTGGTCATTGCCCTGGAACACAGTACTAGACCATGGGGAATCCTCTATGAGAACTTGAGCACCATCCAGCGTATAAAAGCCCTACGACTCTCCACAGAATCAACTCATCATCCAGCTCCATCACCACTCCTCACTTCCAACTCTTCACTATTCTACTCAACCCAAAACCGAAAGCTTCTTTCACCACCACAAAAATGGTTGCCATCCGAAACCTCTTCACTGCCGCTCTGGCCCTCGCTACCCCCATCGCTGCAGCAATTACACCTGCTCAGACGGTCGAAAACATCAGAATGCTCACTGCAAAGAGCCAGGCCCTCCAGGCCCCTGCCCAGAGCATCACTATCGTCAACGGTCCTCTCATCGTTATCGGCCAGGGTCCATTCCCCACGATCATTGCAGGCTTCACCGATATTGTCACCACTGCTACTACTGCTATTTCGCAGATGCAGGGTACTTCTCCTGTCCCATCTGGTGCTGATGCGGATTCCATCTTCGACGCATTCCGTGAAGTGAGCACCACCTAGCCTCCTCTCATTAACACCGATACTAACCAAAAAAGTTTGTCCGTGTCCACCAGGTTCTCCTGAACATCCTCATTGGCAAGGCTGGTCTCTTCACTACTGTCCCTATTGTTGGCCAGCCCGTTGCCGCAGTCCTCCGCCAGGTTGAGAGTGTTGTTGATGTAAGTTGATCACCCATACTGGCCTCGGCTTCTCTATTTATCGTACACATACTAACTTTCGGACCTTCAGACCATCGCTTTCATGCTCATTGACACCGTCGAGTCCCGTGCTGCCGACCTCCAGCGCGAGGCCAACTCTCTTGGCGCCACCCTTGACGTCTGCATCAACTCCTACTCTGGCCTCCAGACTTCCTAAGTCTCTCACATCAATGAAGTTCGCTACATAAAAACACTGGTTTAGAGGCAGTACACACGAAAAGCTTTGTCATTTTCGAGACAACGGTTCTGGAGGGATGTTAACGATGGGATGTGATGTTTTGAGACCTTTCCAAAAGGTTGAGGTTCCATCGGAATGGTTTCTTCAGCACAAATATTTCTCTGTATAATTTCTTTGCTGCTTATATTGTCTATACATAGTCGCTCTTTTTGCTTTAATCATGAATATATGCTTGCTTTCTATAGGTCTTTTGCTATTGCTACAATGTCTTCTGTGATAATATCAGCCAACAGAACAAAAATATCACTTTTAGTCAACCGCGGCGTTTGCCTAAGCACGAACATCAATCAGGTGCTCGCTTCCCACCATAAACTCTCTTACCTCATTTCCCTAACCTCATTTTGACTTGCTTAGTACCCAAATGCTAGCTCCTTGTATTGCAATCGGCTATACGGTTGCTGGCCGTCAAAGAAGGGAGAACTCAATCGAAATATCTTATAAAAGAGAAATTCATTCATCTACTCATACTCCTGATGGTCCGCACTACACAATAGTGAGATCTTCCCACGAAAACACAAACAGCAACAACTTTCTCATTTCTACAACATATACCTAGATTGCCAGCTTTGCGTATTCATCACAAACTTCTATCAACTTCTTCTTCGTGCCAGGCTCATTAACGCTATGTCCCGCATCGTCAATAAAATGCAGCTTACTCTCTGGCCACTGCTTATGCAACTCCCAAGCCGTAATGGGAGGACAAACAACATCATATCTGCCCTGCACAATCGTCGTCGGAATATGTCTAATCCGATCAATGTTTTCCTTCTTCAGCAACTGCCCTTCCTCTAACCATGCCTTGCCCGTAAAATAATGAATCTCAAGACGCGCATGAGCAACCAAGTACGCCGGCTCCTTTAGTTTCTCCAAGGCACTCGGATCCGGATACAGCGTGCTAATCGAGCCTTCCCATGTGTTCCAAGCTGTAGCTGCGGGATGCGAGATAGCTGGGTCCTCGGACATGAGGCGCTTGTGGTAATTGGCAAGGTGGTCTGACCGCTCTTCCTCAGGGAGAAAGTTTATGAAATCGTCCCAGCGATCTGGGAAGAGCATTGATGCGCCGCCTTGACAATTTGTCCATTTCAGCTCCAGATCGCGCACAGCGAAGATGCCGCGGAGGACAAGGCTGCCGACACTTGACGGATGGGTCTGGGCGTAGGCGAGTGCGAGAGTGGAGCCCCTGGCAGATTCGAAGGTACGAAGTCAGTGTATGTCTCACATGTATTTCGTACATGTATCTCTTACCACGAGCCGCCGAAAACCATGTGCCATTTGGAGATTTGGATGTGTTTTCGGAGGGCTTCAATATCCGATACAAGATGCCAAGTCGTGTTGTTGGTCGTATTGGCGTTGGGACGTGATTGGCCGCAGCCTCGTTGGTCAAGTAGGATCACGTGGTATTCTGAAGGATCGAAGAAGACAGTGTTGCCTTTGGAACAGTGACCACCGGGTCCACCGTGCAGGTAAATCACTGTTCAGAATCAGCACATGAAGAGAAGAGTATACAGAGATTTTGGTCATCGTACCCACCAGTTTTGCCATCTTTCTTGCCATACTGTTGGTAGTAGATCTCGTGGATTTCATCAACACGCAACCAGCCAACATTCCACGCATCTTCGTGTTGGTAGCTACGCATTTCAGAAGCCTGGGTCATAGCGACTGATGGAGGGATGAAAGAGTAGATTCTTACTCCTTGGTTGCCGTGGTTAAGTATACAAGCAGTTGATGTGAAGAGTCAGACTTAGGTGCAACTAATTACCCCGCTTGTGGCATAGTGGTCCCCACTGCATGAAGAGCACCTTCCAAGATAGGTTACATTACGAAAGAGGAACATAAAAGAGGTACATCGCTTGTATTACTACACAGGGAATGTTGGTATCCATCTAATACGGCAACGTTAATCAAGACCGCAGTTAACCTAAAACTTGAATCCACCGCTCCTCGTACTGAACAAGCCTTGAGGATCAACACTCTTCTGCAATGCCTTGAACTTTTCATAGTCCCGGTAGCTTTGCAGAACAGGTTGGTCATACATGGCGTCGTTCAAGAACAGTGGTAGGTACGTGTCTTTGGATATGCCTGCCTCCTCCATCCACTGTGGGACGACCTCGTCCAGCCAACTTGTCATCTTTCTGGCGATGTCAAAGGCCTTTTCGTCGTCTGAGGGTAAGTTCCAGGCTCCTTGGAAAATAAGAACAATACGATCAGGGTCAGAGGCAGTGAGGCCCATGGCATTGCCGCCTTTGGACTCTGATTTCTTGCCAATCACTGAAGGAAGCGGCTGGAAGTCAACACTAAACTGAACGCCGCGAACAACCGGCAGCGTGTTCAAAAATATGGCAGTGACTTCAGCGAGCTTGTCACTGATCTCTTTGTACATCTGAGGACGAGAGGAAATGTATGGGATGGTTTTAGTCTATTGCATGGTTAGACTCTTGCTGGAGACACAAAAATAATCATACTTACGCGGAAAAAGGAACGAGCATTCAAGGCACGTACCGGTTCACCATTGGCCCTGAGCTACATACGGTTAGCACGTGAACGTCACTATTGTACTGGCGGCTGATATTACCAGTTCAGAGTACTTTTGCCTCTTTGGTAAGCAAGTCAAGTTAATAATGTCGAAAAACTTGGCGAAGGGACCCGACGTAGGTGGCGAGGGTCCATCGTAGAAGTAGTAAATAATTCTTAGCCTCGTGCCGACACCGAGTACCAGGTCTGTAAAGATAATGGCAGCCTTGGGATCCTCAGCACCGTGACCAGCGAAATCATGCAATGCGGCATAGAGCTCATCGGCCTTGGTTACATCGTATGTACAGGAACCGCCCCATACGTCGTCCATGTGATGAACTTTGGCCTTGAATTGCGTAACGATGCCAAATTGACCGCTACTCCCACGCATAGCTTGAGCGAGATCTGGGTGTCTTGCGGCGTTGACATTTACAATAGAGCCATTGGCCATGACTGTCTCCCATTCGATAATGTTCTGATACTTGTCAGCAAAGTACCTGAGTCATTGCTCGGCGACTAACGTCCGCGGCGAGGCCTTCTTGAGCACTAAGGAAGGAGAGGCCTCCCCCTAACAGCAACCCGCCAACACCAACAAGACCTGCATTGAGTCAGCTGGCATCGTACCAAAGCGCACTTATAAACATACCGAGTCTTCCACCAGCAATGGCTACTCCACTTTTTTCAAGGTCGCCTATAACGTCATTCCACTCTCCACCTGGGCGAACATAGGCAACATCGTCTTGTGCATCGTAGCTTGCCCCAACCAAGTCAGTCATGGTAATAAGAACACCATCCTGGATAGTAGTATGATCCTTGTTGGGGTCATGACCGCCACTTCGAGTAGCGAAGCGGACGGTGGGGTACTTATTCAAAAGCTTGACAACGATGGCAACATCCTGAGCAGAATTTGGCTGCACAATACATGCCGGATTGACACCACGAAGATTAGTAGCCCAATACTGTTGTGTCTCGTACGCGTATTCTGCCGCAAGAAGTCCGGGAGTTAGGACTTTGCCAGGCAAAGCGTTATTTGCTTCGCTGCACAATTTTGTAGTGGCATCTGAGGGGACACCATAAGCGACTTGAACGCCCAACAGCAGGGCACTAAGCGCAAAGGACGAGAAACTAGCCATGACAAACGACTCGAGGAAAAGAAACGAAAAGAGGAACCAGCCTTGTGGTCCTTGTGAGGAGGTTGAGGAAAATATCCAACATGCACTGGGGCATTATATACTACGCACATTGATATCTGATTTTAGATTGAGGAATGACTATCATCATCCTGGCCTGTCATAAAAAAGCAACTTGCCCTCAACAGGGTAAAGCAAATCCATGGTTTGGATACACGACAGGAATGGGCGTTCTAGAAAGTGAAACCATTAGTACAAATTGAGTGCTCAGAGTCAGTTTCGAGGAAGGATCTGCGTTGCAATCGCGCCGAATATGAATCAGGCAGTGGACGAGACTGGATGCATGCTGCCATCAAGTCCGCATCGCGAGCTGAATGGGGTATTTAGCCTAGCCGATGCTGCACGCGAGTCCGTCGTGTAAGTGGATATGACGTGGAGGCTGATTTGAAGCATGCGTGGCAATGGGCATGACCCTCCTAGTTATAGTCCAGAGAGAAAGGCAAAGGTCACAATGCCACGAGGCATTGGCTGTGAATCTGGATCTTTTTGGCACGAGAAGAGAGTATGTCTATAGAGGTGTCGTCAGCTCACGGATGGTAGGACATGACAGGTCGACCATGGACGCAGCGGCAACCGCAAGTGCCGAATGACTCGTCTATAGTATGCACTTTGGGAAGTGGCTGAAAATAATTATCGTGAGATGATGACATGGCTGTGGGGAAGGGCTGCTTGGTACTTTAAAACCGGCATTGATACGAGCCGGGTGCATACGGACGGGTACCCGGGTCTCGGTCTTGGAGGGGCGGCCCTAGCGCGCTCGGTTGCTCCCTCCTGCCTGAACCCAGTAGGCAGGCACTCGGATAAACAAACATTGGCGGAACGCAACCAAGCCTGAACAACGTCGCGCCCACACCCGACGCCGACGACCGATCATCGCCATGGAGTCTCATAGCCTCAAGACTGCATCTACGTACATCAACAACCTGCTGCTATCTCGGGGGTTATTGCGCAATGGTAAGCCCATCGAGTTTGCACACCCGTCCAGGGGAGAGGGTGGGAAAGAAGCCACCATGGCCCAGATCATTAACCTGATCCACGACTTAATATTGAAGCGCGATGTATGTTGGCCCCTAGGTCTTATGGGTGGCATTCCTAACCAATGCATAGCGCGACCAAGAGTACCGTGAGTCTGTTGCGGATACACTGCGAACCCTACGTTCAGATGCCACGCGCCAGACGGCCGCCCTCGAGAAGCAATCCACGCGCAACGACGACCTGACGCGACAACTCTCCCTCGCTCAAGCCTCAGAACAGTCGGCACGCAAAGCTCTACATGCGGCCGAATCATCCGCGCGAAAACTGCGCGCCGAGATGCAACGACTCAAAACGACCGTAGACCAGATACGCACCACTTGTACCAACGACGTTCGCAAGCGTGACAGGGAGATTGTGAGGCTAAAGAGCCATTTGACGAGCCAACAACGAGGCAACAAGACTGGCCTCGTTGGTGCAAGCATAACAATCAACCCGGGCGCTATGGGCTTGGGCGGGTCTACAAGCAATATGCGCGAGGATGTGCCTGATGTTGATGACCCCGAATACAGCTTAAAGCAGGAAACGACCGAATTTTTGACACAGCTGAGTCAAAGCCTGAGTGAAGAGAATGATAATCTGATTGGGCTAGTACGGAACACTCTCTTGACTCTGAAGGAGCTCCAGGGCATGTCGGAACAAAATGCAAGAGACGACTCAGAAGAAGCGTCCGTCTTGAGCGAGAATGAAGACGAAGAGGACACACGACAACGCATGCTGCATACACTACCCACCAATTATGAATCCTTGGCCGACGACATGGATACGGTGCTGGATAATCTGAAGAGCCTGCTCACAAATCCCAACTTTGTCTCCGTAGAGGAAGTCGAGCTACGCGAAGAAGAAATTCACAGGTTACGCGCAGGCTGGGAAAAGATGGAGGCCCGGCTGCGCGAATCCTTTATGCTTATGGATTCTTGGCGAAAACGTATGACGAACGGCGATACCATTGACATTGAGGAGCTCAGAATGGGCCTTGGCTTTGGTCAAGGGCTGAGTGCAACTGACAAGGAAGGCTTTTCGAGCATTGAAGAAGAACAAGAAGATGAGGATGAAACCGCTAGTTCAGTCTTTGATGAAGAGGTGGACGACCCAGATTGCCAGCGACATGATAATGATCAACGGCAAGCCGAACATCTTCCTTCCCCAGAAGCAGATGACGTTACTCCAAAGAAGAACAATGCCGACATGTTCAAGATCAAGCTGCAGCCTAGCCTGCCAGCGCTACGAGAGTCCAATGGCAACAAGTCATTCGGTCGATCGCCCCGAAAAGTCGCATTTTCTCCGTCCATACCCAACACGCCCTCTCAAATAGAAGATGAGAATGTAGACGAGTCTGGGATAGACCTGGTTGGAGCGGAGAAACCAAGTCGCCCCAATTCTGCAGTCAAGCTGCCTCGCTCTGAAGAACGGGTATCAAGACGGAAATGTCGAGATGAGCGCACACCCAGAAAGGTATGTCATGATGGGCTCGCCGGCTGTATCATGAACATTGCTAGCCAAAGTCTGATTTTCTTGTGCAACCCCTTTTATTCTACAAGTCGCGTGCAATATTCCCATCATCAGACCACCTACTAACCTTGCAAACAGGCTAGAAAACGCCTATCGAGTCCACGGGCGCACCCTGATGAGCCGTCGCCAAAGCTAACGGTGCAAGAAAAACTACGTGACGCCTCGGAAGCAGCCGCTGCAGCCGAAGTTGAGAGGGTTGCCAGCCCCACAACAAAGACTGATAGCGCCGAAGCATCCAAGGAGGATACTGGCAAGCGCGCACCTAGGTCGCCAACCAGGACTAGGGTTGCTGGTCGACGAAGAAGAAAGAGCACTTTGACGGCGGATGAGTTGGCCAATCTTTTGGGCTGCTGAATTAGATGAATGAATGTTGTGTGGGATGTTCATATTTTTTTCCGTTCCGGCGCAGTAGACGACGAGAAGCGGCTGTCAATGCTATCCCCCAACCGCAGTGACCTAAAGTCACGATACGAATATCGCCTAGGCATGTTGAGAGACTAGTCAGTGAAGTGGCTGGTATGCGTGACTCTGTTTCTTCCTCATTGGCGCCTTGTAAGTGACGGTGTATCTGGGGGTTCACGCACCAGGCGCGGGCGCGTATGTAGGCCTGGGGCCATATTAACCGTTCTTTAGTCCAATATCGCTGTATTTGCGGGCCTGAAAGATGCAGGCGGATGTGGGTCGGAGAGCAAAGTCCAGGCACAAATGTCAGCGAGACATGGTTCATGACACGGAACCTACGAAAGAGCTTGGGAAGCAGTCCAAAGGGTGATGTGATATCTGCCCGTCGTTGCAAATTATTGGCAGTGTCCAAATTGCAAGTGGTACAAATCACGCCCTCTTCGCATGGCTGATACGGAAGTCGGTTGCCTCCGCTGCCCAACCAGGCCGGCCATGTCCCCTGGTACCTTTTTTCCCAAAGCATCCACTGCCGAAGCTTACGAGGCAGCACGCGCACGCACGATCACTGCACATTATGACGATATGTCGGTTCTGATGTCCTCGGGTCGGACGCCGCGGCCGCAGTGTGAGTGTGACCAGAAAAAGTGGCTCGCTGTGCAGCTGCGTGAAGTTGGCGATGCGAAGATGTGGTTGGACAGTATTGCAAGCCACTGGAGATTATTAGCCGCCCATGGTCCCGTTTGGGGATATTTGGTGTTGACCGGTAGGTTTCCCAAGCAAGGTAATTGGGCAAGCACGAGGTTATGGGCCGATAATGTCTGTAAATAGGTCTGCATGCGGCAACCGGGAAAAATGCACGTTGATCGATGCAGCAACCTGGAAAGCAAATTTCTCTGCATCCGTCGTCAGCCCAGTTCGCCCGTCAATCATGCAGTGTGAAAGAAACTAATCTGCAGCTCGCACATTCCGACATCACATGGAAGGCCGGCTCCAGCACCTGATTGGTCGTCTGTTTACACCCACCGTCCGTGCGCTGCGTGACGGCCCACATATGTATTCCCCGCCCGGCCTGGCAAATCAGGGCACAGAACCATAACGCCCGGCTACACACGTCAAGTCGCCAACCACTCTCGCAACACCGTCAAGCGCTCGCCGTACATTCAATAGACTGCTCTCCACACCCGCTACCAGCCTGCACCCTGCCCAGATGGCGTCGCTACGCTGCGCAGGCAATCAATCGCTACCGGGAGCAGCGATGCCTGGTCCCTACTTGGCGTAGTGCAATGTCGGCTCGTCAGCCCCTCGTCAACGCCCAATCGCACCCCAGCAGCTGTGTAATGCGGTTTCTATACATAAGTAGGCCTGTGGCCGCTCCCGTCTCGACTTTTTTTCTTCAGCAAGTGTGTCAAGTTCAGAGTTGTTGTGTTCGTTTTTTGTCTATTCTTTTTCACCCCTCCCCCTTCTCCTCCCTTACTCTCCTCAGGCCTGGTGCCATCTAATCACTCTACTACCGACGACCTTCTTCCCCCTCGCATTTTTACAATAATTCACTTCTTTGTGGCCGGTCCACTCCAACGTAATACGCAGCTCTACTTGCTCGAAACGAACAACCACATTTCACACCGACAACGCAAACTCGTACCCCTTAGCGAGACTCTCGACATACACACAGCCTCATTAGCAATCTTGACGTCTATCCATTAGTTTGGTACTGGACGAATTGAAAGAAACGATTACATCATAATACAAGTGTTTCACATCGAAAGAAAGAGACAACATCACAATGGCCGCTATCCAGCTCAACTTCACTCTCCGTACTTCCTCCAACTGCAAGACAGTCCACCTTCTCGGCTCCTGGGATGGCTATCAAGGTCAACTTCCGCTTTCCAAGGACCCCAAGAAGTCTGGTGGCTGGGTCGGATGCTTCAAGTTCCAAGGACAGACTTTGAAGCAGGGACAGCGCTACTGGTACTACGTATGTTTTTCGCCGTGGTAAACCCAGTCTCTACTTGAAAGCTAACATCTTCTCAGTACATCATCGACGGCTACCACGTCTCGCACGACCCCGCCAAGGACCACACGACTGAACCCACCACTGGCCGCAAGCTCAACATCATCGACATCCCCGCCGCCAAGTCGAGCTCAAAGACATCCTCATCCAGTGCCGACCGCAAGTCCCGTCGTGTCTCGACCGCTTCCATCCCAAAGGGTCGTGGCCTCAGCCCAGAGCGCATTGTTGCCCCCAAGCCCCAACGCCCCCACGAGACCCGCCAAGTCATCAACACGCAGTACGACAAGACCACCTTGGAAGAGCTCAACCGCCGCTTTGCCACGCAAAAGATCGAAGAATCATCCGACGACTCCGAATACAGCTCCGATGAGGACTCCGATGTCCCATCGCTCACCAGTCGCTCGACAAACAGCTCTAGCCCGTCCAGTATCAGCTCTGGCAGCTCATGCTGCACGTGCGAACGCTACGGCATCACCCGCGCCGGTGACCGCGTCAAGCTTGACTGCGGTGGTGCGCGATGCGGATATTCTGATGATTCTTCAGACTGCTCCTCCGAAGACGAGTACGTGTACGAGGAGAAGACCACCCGCCGCCAGGGTGTCGTCATCCGCTCTTAAGAGCCTTCTCTTCTACCTCTCCCGACTAGACAGCCATTTGTCCCCTGTCTTTTGCTGTCGCCGCCCTCGTGCGACAGAAAAGGCTACCATACCTTCTTCCTTCTTTCATGTGCATATTATGATAACGACCTTTCTTCTTTCTCTTCTTCCTATTGCACAGCCGTCGTTAGCCTCGCACACTTTTGAGACTCCGGCTTTCCACTCACTTATTCTAATTGGATCCGCTTTTTTTTTTACGACGACATGCCTCCTGCTTTTTTTGCTGCTGGTTTTCCAATTGGGAGACTTGGCGGATGGGACGAAACATGAACAAGCGAACGCTCTCCCATCTTTCACACACTCTCTCGTACGTTTACGAACTTTAACACCGGACGGACAAGCTTATCTTGACCGTCAACGGAGGAAACATACCACATATGTTTGCCAAATGTGCCAATTGCACCCCTCATGTAGATTTAAACTATGCTCGAATGCCAATCAATGACAATCCACATGAGCCTTGTGCTCGGAAAACATTACATATCCTTTCGCTCATCTTATCCACGCGTCATGCTATGAAGATTATGGCTATATCTTGATGATGCGCTCGCGTCTCCGCTCGCGTGAACCCACATGACCGCGCTGCAATGCAATGTCATCCTGCGACACTAACACTTGGCCTCCCCCCCTGCGCCTCAAAGACGACAAAGATAGAGAGCATGCAATCGTTTTCTGTTGGTTGAGCCTTGTCTCACTGTAAAACATGAGGTATCTAGAAACAACTTATTTTTGGAGGCGGTTGCAGTTACTTTTCAGAACAGAAAAGGGCAGGGAATCTATCGAGACGTGATGAGGAGTGCTGATGAGCAAGATCCGCTAGGGGGCGGAGTCGGGGATAAATAGCAACTTTCAGTAGGTCTCCCTAAAGAGCGGGAAAAAGAGACGCAAAGTGAACGAGTGTCTTTCTTTGTCGTAACTTCCATCCCAAGTTTGCTCTTTCGTATGAACATGGATATACAATTTGTCGTAGTAAAGTGGCCATGGTGATAGAAGCCTACGGGTAAATCGATTGACAAAATCGGTGCTATCTCCGAAGTACTGTCAGCTCGTGCTTCTGTAATTGAGCCACATGCAGTTTACGCCATCATGGATGTAACATGATCCTACAAGGCAGAGAGGTAACAAGGTTGGCGCAGGGGCCCTTGCAGCATGGAGCTGCCGGTATGCTGGAGACGATTACATGGTGCCGGACCGTGGGATCCGCAACCCGTCGTGCCGTGTTACCCACGGCTTGTTGATTCGAAGTTATCGATTAAGGCCCACAAGGCCGGCTGTGCCACTCGGTACCGGCCGCTAGGGTAGTTCCCGCGATGGTTTGTACCATTGCCTGATACGGGAATGACATGCTTGATTCCCCAATACTGTGCTATGCCGAAGCGAGGAGAGCAAAAAGGTACATTATTGGAGCTTCGACCCAACTGAAAAATCATCATCGGTCACTGCCTGGAGCTGAAGTCGCACAGAGTCGAACAAAGCCAGGCAACAGGCCGGAGGGTCACAAAACTCCAGAAGCGTAGTCTTTCTGCGAGTTTGAGCGATAGCCTTTCTGAGCAGTGGGGCCAAGAACCCTGGTCGGCAAGGTAACACAGAGCTATAGTAACGAGCAGCATTGGAGGTCCAGCCAGCAGATGAGAACATCACATCGAGTCCCGCCAACCAAGTGCCCGGGGTACTGGGTGCCTAGCTTTTCAGCTATGACAGTAGAACCGCCACACAAGCCCTGTCCCTAAATATAGGACATCATGTGGAGACTGGAGCTTCCGAACCAGCAGACGCGTCGTCCCCGAGGACAGAGAACGTGATGATTTTGCTTTGCGTCCTGAGTGGCTCGGTGCTGCCGGCGTTTGAGTTGTCCGAGATGCTCAGCGGCGATGGGAATAACTGGAGGTTGGTTGGGATAGCGCAAAGGCAAATGACATCCTAGTACGCGTATGCATTCCAGTTGGCTAGTTGTGGCGCAAGAGGTAAGCCCGAGTCACCGAGATCTGGAGATGCCGAAGGCGGTAGCGGTAGGCTTCGGAAAAGGCCGATGGAAGAGTCGAGGATGCAGCGGGGCGGGAGAGGGTCGAGTTATGGAGAAGCGAGAGAAATTTGCGTGATTTAGTAGGAACGTGGAGTTGAGTGTGGCGCTTCTCACACCGACGAAACAGGCCAGTGGTAAGGCATCGTAGGGGAGTTTAGTACGAAAAGAAGCGGTAACGTAGTACACGCACGTGCATGAAAAGTGGGTCCGCTTGGCACGGATGACGTTTAGCGGACGTCGAATGCATCCATCAAACGTCCGCGATGCTTCAGTTCAATAACATTTGGTTAGTCTACAGCACCCTCGCACCTTGAGTCATCCAGAGCGTCAATGCTGGGCACGGAGTGTTTTTTCCATATGGGAATAGCGCGCTGCCATCCCACGCAAGGCAGACTTGCACGTGTGGTAAAAATAGTGTAACGGTATTCAAGGTGGGAGCTATAGTGCTAGTAACGACAGTGACTGCGAGTAGAGTAGAGTGGTCTTGCGAGCCATTTTGCTCTCAGTGTCAGCCAAAGACTTGCGGAAACATGACTCTCGAACCCTAACAATGAACAATACAGCTCAACCTGAACGCCAATGTCCCTCGTATTTCGTACATGTAGCCAGCCATGATAATGCCTTTCATATAGGTAACTCCGTAATGATGCGTGGATTTCCAAAATATACGAACAAATACGAGCCCAAGGTGCTGAAGGATGCGGCGCTGGGCAACCCGCCAGCTCAAGCAAAGCAATAGGTAATGGCAGAACGCGCTCGTAAAAGGGCTTGTGTGGAATTTGATGGCTGACCTCAAGCCATCTTGAAGTAGTCGGGTGCCTTCATCGTAAAGGTCCAAGAGAGTAGGATTCGCTTCCGTAGCCAGAATCAGGAAGGATGCCAGCGTGGTTGGCAATTACAGGCCGATGGCTACTATGTATACTGCAGGCATAGCCTACAAGTACTGTTTTTTCTTGGACGATGTGTCCTCGTTGTCCATGAGCGGCACAAGGATCGATAGCGTGCTGGTAGTATAGACACCGGCAAACTGAGTAGCGTTCAACGACTTGATAGCACATGCTTTGGAGCGTGCGTAGAAAGGAAGGGTTTTCGTATTCGAAAGAAGCAGAGACTTTTTTAACTTATGGCTTGAACGTAAAGCAAAGCAAAGCAATAAAAGAATTTCCGTGCAAGGTGAGACAGGGTTTTTGATGGTTTCTGAATTGGCCAGGCGACCGGTGGCATATATAGTAGAAGTCAGGGCGACGATGTAGGCTACAGAGAAGAGGGTGGGTCACACCGTGGATGCATCGTTGACTTGCTGCATGCCGGCACGCGGAAACGACGGGTAGGGACAAGTGCGCAGTCAGCCGGAAGTTGCTCTGACGGGGCTTTGAAAGTTAGCTAGCAGAGCTATTTTGACCATTGGTTTCTCAAGTTGGGAAAAAGGCGTGGGTTGAATGGGGCAGGGGTTGGAAAGATCGCTTCTTAGGGTTTCCTTCAGCTGCCACACACTGTGCGCCTCGGAGCATCATTGGTAAGTGGCTGGGGCCAGGTGATGCTCCATGAATTGCTCAGCATTTACCAAGATCTGGTCGAAAAGTGCAGCAAAGCAGACAGACGGACAGGCGTCTACGGAGATAGTGAATGGACATGGGGCGGTGGAAACCCCTGTTCCGCACAGACCATGCTGCCCGTTGGCAGGGCATACTCGCTGGTTTGTTTGGTGTCGACACTAGTAGTATCACGATTCGTGCGTGACCTTATATCTGACAGCTTGAAATTCCAGGGTCAGCTACGGTTTTTGACATAGCGTGTCTGTCACAGGCGCGGACGAGGGCGAGTGACGTAGACGCTTCATTCGGACGTCGTACGTACGACGAGCAGGCGTCGGACTGCTCGGCTGCGACTGTCTCGTCCGGTGAAGCTAACATCGCTTTTAAGCTTCATCGTGCGAGCGCTGCGGTGGCAGACTGAAATATTGACGTGGGGTGTCAAAGGTACGAGTTGAAGGTCCTGGGAAAGAACCGGTTTTACGGACTGCCAAGGACTCCGACCGTGGGCCATTATCGAAGTTGGAGCTTCTGTCCTGTGCCGACCATCGAGCCACAGCATGCATGAGCTGCTTCTTCGTCGATAAAGTTGACTCGAGATCAATCCCAATCCTCCACAATCCCGCAAATGTCGTTTCTCTTCCACCCCCACGAAGTGCATGGGCCTCTGAAACGTTCTACCTGGAGCCTCAGGCTGACCAGCTGAATGTTGTATGTGGATCTGCGCATCGATGTACGCAACGCGGCTATTTCGAGTGCGAGTTATAGCGGCTCATCTCATTCTTTAGTTTTGGCCTCGATTTGTGCTTTCATTGAGTAAGTTCCTGTATTCGTCACCAGGCGAACGGTATCGCCAAATACATGGGTGGGCAGGTACACCGCTGGATCGCTTCCCCAACGTTCGCAGACCGGTGATCCGCCCTAACTTGATGGATCGCTCTATCGGGTACTCGGGGATCGCGTTAAGGCTGAAATTACCGCCACCGGTCCACTTCCGCGTACGAGGCTTGCGAACAGTATGCAGCCCTATGCACTGTCCCGTCATTTGGAATCACGTGGTGGCGGTATGCATGTCTCACGCAGCACTGCCTGCGTCAAAACACCCACACCTGTCGGCGATATCCTTGTAGACGCCAGCCTATCTGCCCCCTCCATATCGCCAAGGCTTGGGGCATTTGCGGTCATGCTGATCGCAGGATAGATTTTCCACTTCCAGACGACGTCCAGGAATCATAGGAACCGCAGCTTATCAACTGCATTTGCATGTGCAACACAAGTTACATAAAATCAGATACTCTCACTACACTAAGACTGACCCAAGAGGCGAGTTGTGTTGGCGAAGTTTGATCCTACAGTACCGTGGCAATACCTACCGGTCTAGGGTCTTCGATCCGCTTCGGGACAGTGATGAACCCGCTCCGGAGCAAAAGAAGCTATTACAATGCAAAAATCGGCAGGTATAGACCGAGTGGCACTGTCGATATTCAGACACGTTCTCGTTCACGTCTGACCGCAAGTCGAAACTTGGCGGTGTTTTGAATAGGTACTTCACTATGCGAGTTTCATTCCAAATCACAGCTAATGCGTGAATATGCGCAGCCTTCTTCTCATACAACTTCCCCAATATCCTACTAACAACATTGGATTGCACCATCGATGCGGCGGACCAGGTCAATATGATTACCAATATGCCAAGGCGCAAGGCGCCACCCAGGCTGACAATGCAGCATTGCCCTCGTCGTATCTACTGGCCGCGAAAAAGTGACCTATCACAGATCAATGGCATACACTAAACACATTGAGAGGATTGCTTTCGAAACAAGAGCTCGCTTCAAGCTACCCTATTAGCACACATAACACACGATACTTGATGTCCAGGCTTCTCTCCAGCACGTCAGCTGACTTTGCATGTATGCAACATGATCCAAACAGCAGTTTTGCCCGCTTTACTGGAGATGCGCGCATTTGAATCTGGAAGCGAGATGTCTTCCTCGGACCCACTTCTTATGCCGGTATTGGTCTACACTCACCGGAATCTTAGCAGGAAGCGGGCTCACACGACTGTCGTACGACAGCGTTGAATATCAGTTACCGATGGGCGTACACACAGGCTGACCTGTATTCTGAAGGCCGCACATAATACACACCGCCATGATTGAATACCAGCGAGGTCATTGACCCCTCACTGTGTCCCAGTAGTGAAGAGCTGACCTACTCTTGACTTTGATCTTGCACCAGAAACTGACAGAACAGAAGACAAGGCACCAACCGAAGGCACCAACCGGTGGCGTTCTCCACAGCATGCCTTCGTTATATCAATTTCCCGCTCTTTCAGCATGACCATAAGCTCCACCAAGGCCCCCTCGCTCTCTTCTTGTACCGAGAAATGTTATAATCACACATTTCGACTCTTATTTTCATTCTTTATCTCTATATTTCCTCCCATAGCTTCAAAACTACTCACTTCTTTTTTTTTCTTTCTCAACGCCTTTTGCGTGCTCTTACGTGCACAAATCAACATGTGCCACAAACCATCTCCACCGTCTCTTTTATCATTTCCCTTCTTTTGCCACTTTGTTGCCACAAACCCAGACGTCCATTCAGCATATGCCTGAACCAACAGAGAGGTATTGGTGGAAAGATATCAATGAACGGCCGAGACTGTTCGTTTGTACGTATTCTCTCAGACCCGTCGATTTGGAAACAAATCAGTTAAGTACAGCACTGTTCTGCGTGCTGTTCAAATCAATGTAGAAGTCTATTTTTGGGCTCTGCTCTATCACAACACTTCATTAGAACTCAGACGGCGACGGAACAAAGACATTAGTCTACTGATTGGATGAATACTTTCTATCACGTATCTGAAGTCTCTTAACCAAGGGAAAAAATAACACAAGGGTATAGTCCCAACCACATGATGGCCACCGCACAGGCTCTAACTGACTGTCCAGTCCCTTTCAGACGACAGTAACCTGATCACCAAGAAGCAAACAATTGTTCTACCCAGAACGCCGTCCCAGGTCGGTTATATCATAACTTCGTTGCATATACACAGGGGCGAATGAGTCGTGAAGTGAAGGGGCACAAGAAAAGAAAAAGTCGTTGGGATGTCAAACTGTCAAGAACAAGGCAACCCTTTTCTTACAACATGACACCAGCGACGACAAGCATGGCGATGGCATAGTAGCCGGCGTAGTTGCCGACCCTCAGGTTAGCCGCGGCACCATCCTCACCGCCAGGCGCGGTAGTACCATTAGGAAGAGTACCATTGAGGACCAGCGTCTTGGTGCCATTAACATCGGAAACAGTGACGAGTGTCTTGTTGAGCGCGGCGTAGCTACCGTTACCGACAAGGTCGTCCAGGTATTGCTGATCGTCATTCTCGTCGCAGCCACAGACGCTGTACTCCTGGCACAGGCACATGACGGGCAGAGTCTCGTTGCGGCCCTGTGTCTGGCGGGTCCAAAGTGATCGCCTATCGTTGTCATTGTCGGTATTGTTGACAGCGGACTGGTTGTAGAAGCGGTAGGGGTTGTTGTAGTAGTATGGGTAGGCGCTGTAGAGCCAGAAACCAGGCATGATGAGGAGAATGGCGGCTGGTGCGAGTAAGAGGCCGGGTGAAAGACCCTTTGGTGTGCGCTTGCCAGCAGAGTAGGGCACAGCGGCACCACCGCCATAGTATCGTCCGCCGCCAAAAGAGCGCGATGGGCCTGAGCCTGCTCTGGTAGAACCGCCGGAGCTGCTGGTGCTGCTGGATCGGCCTCCACCACTGCTGCTGCTACCGCCACTGCTGCTGCTACTGCTACCGCCTGAACTACCACCACCGCGTCCGCCGCCACCCTTGCGACGCTCTAGGGTGTGGTCTGGAGAGACGAGTTCCGATGGAGGCACTACGCGGCGCTCCTCCAGGAGGTTGAGCGCATTGCTTGATTCGGGTATGGAGGCAGCGCTGATTGCTTGGGATGCCACGAGGCAGGTAAGAAGTTGAGAGATCTTCATGACGAGGTTAAGTGTGATGCGCGACGCTTAATATGAGGTCGGGAGATTTATAGCACGGGTGCTAGGGATCTCAGACAAATAAGGGAGTATGAGGGCCAAAGAAAGCTTCCCAATGTTTATACAGCAATTTGCTTCTAGGGAAAGCGAATATGTATGGGTTGGGACAATGAGGCAAGCGTACTTAAAGTATGTCGACAATCGCGGCAGACCCTTGGCTCGGCACTGCCCTGCGTCATCAAACAGAGCTGGGGTAAGTCAACTCCGTTCCGCGCCACCAGTGGTCGCCCAGCATTCATGCCTATTACTTCCTCTCCAGGCTAATATCAAGCGGCAACGATTCCTGAGACGTCCGCTTTGTTGGCCTAAAAGGTTAAAAACGCCATAATAAGGCCGCAAGGGATGTGGCGCCTGGGGTGACTTGTGCAAGGCTTGTTATGAATGAACCAGGCAGAATTCAAGACAGCACAGTGTAGTAGCATTCGCATTCACCAAAGATTGAAGCCATCATTGACGCACGCAGTACGTCGGTACCCGGATGAAATCAGGGCCCAACATGACCTCATGGCGATCAATTGAGAGACGCCAAGTAAAAGAGTTGAAGCGAAGGGTGGCCAACTGCATCACAAGAGGGGCAACCAACAAACCACAGGCGCAGCCCAAGGCCGCTTTCTCGACTGCGCCCCGATGCCATTATTTGTACAAATCGCTATGCATCAACATCATCACCACGCGACAAGATCATGGCGTGTTCTAGAGTGCGCGCTGTACCGGGCGTATCAGGGCGCAGTAGCTCCGTCGGTGAGCAATGTGGCCACGCTTGGCAATGTCTGTTTAAGCACTAGGCAAGCACAACGCCGGCTGCCAACCGACGCTGTGTCGCTGTTGGCATTGGGTCTCGCAAAGCTGCTATACTCCATCTCTCCTGCCTGTTGGCTGTTGGTTGTTTTCTCGCAATCATCGCTTTCGTCATGCAACTCGCAGTCGCCTCTGCATTGCGAATGGCCTTGAAGACGTCCAGTCAACGACACATGTTGCTGGCTGACAATCGCATAGTATCCAATCCTGTGCCCAAGTTCGCGCACCCCCTCATCTAAGCATTTCTTCCATTTTCCTAGTGTGTGTCGAGCGCGAGGCTGTGCTGACTCCAGTCCGTTGTGGTGAATGAAAAGGTGGCGCAATCAGATCGCATGGTTGGCCTAAAGCGATCACCTGCCTTTCAGACACTGGCTCGAGTCGCAGTATAGTGCATGTGGCTTTGTCTGCCATCATTGCCCCAGCCCTTGCTGTTGCTGCGGTTCGGGTCCTCCGCCATCTGATACCGTCTGATATTTCCTATATTCCTGTTCGAGTTGTCGCTGCATCTCAAAGTCGGCCTGTCGTTCGCGCTTGATACGCTGTTGCTCAAAGTCTCGAACTACTCCCATGTGCATGGCCTGACAGATCCGTGTTAGAATCGCACAATTTACCTAGAGCGCGAGAGGACGAGGACTGACGGCTTTCTCGGCCTTTTGTGACCAATGCACAAATGCGACAATACCAACGGCAGCGGCGCAAGTCGTTGCCAACGTAATTTGCGATGCTCGGGACATGGTAGATAGTGCGAAGTGGTGGGCAGATTGGGGGCTAATCTTCGTAGTTTATAAAAGTTGCGATTGCGACGCCAGGGAAATCTAGGGTGGGAGGGAGCTTGGACCGCCATGTACCGTCTGCCAAGCTTGCCGGCTGCATCATGCCTCTCCGCAACTCGACCTTGTGATAACCACCAACTCCACAAAACAAATACTCAAGATGGTGAGCTAGTCGAAGCGCCGCACATGTAAAAGCATACTGACCTCCAAAGTCCGCCCAAAACTCCGCGGGTATCCAGACCCTGCTTGACGTAAGCCAGTACAGCCCACTATTACCTCCGCCGCAGCTCACATGGTACACAGGCCGAGCGTGAAGCTCAGAAGATTGTCCAGCAAGGTAGATCGAGTCTACAGACAGCTTCTAGTGGCAGCAGCTAACAGTAAAACAGCAAGAGAATGTAAATCAGACCGCATACATCCGGCCTAAGCACCACTCTAACCAGCCTAGACCGCACCAAGCGCGTAAAGGACGCCCGAAACGAAGCGCAAAAGGAAATCGACGATTACAGGAACGAGAAGGAGTCCGAGTACCAGAAGTTCGAGAAGGAGGTGCGTAGGCGATCCATGTTGAACGTTGGAGACTCAGCAAGCTGACAGCAGCGCAGCATAGCTCGGGCAACCAAAAGGCCGAAGAGGACGCAAAGAAGGATACGGATGCCAAGATCAAGGAGATTGAAGAAATTGGCAACAAGTCGGGCGGAAAGGTCGTTGACCAGTTGATCGAGGCCGTCATCAGCGCGCACCCCGAGCCACCGAAGAAATAAGCGAGGCAAATATGGGCAGTCTCTGGGGGGCGTACGCAAGGATAGTCAAGAGCATACGTATGAAAGTCTGCAGATGCCTTGGGCAGCATGTCGAGCCGTATATTCTGCACTGGATCTTGCAGCCCTCAAGGCTGAACTACGCTTTTCGGTTTCCACGCAATATACGAGGCGTTACGAAAATGCCTTGATACCCAACAAATGAAGTGCTTATGCTCACCATGATTGTATCTGCAGTGCCTTTTGTGATCCGTCTGCGCGTGCTAGCGAATTGCTTCGTGTAAATATATTCCAGGACGACAACCCACTCTACATACAAGAAACAAGACATATTCTAGAATCCAAGTTCGCTCAAAATGTATACACAACACTGTCCGACCCCCATGTATGGATTTCCGCCGCGATTTACTCTACACTGTCGCAGACCCTAGTCGATGTCGTTCGCTAACGACCTACGTCATCCGCATGTGGACCGGAACCTCAAACTTCAACGCGACTCATCATTACAACTCACGATGCTCCATGACCCAATGATACGAATATGCTTCCGAGCAGCTCTACGCTCGCCTGCGACCAGGCAGGCTTACGCCTTTTTCAAGACAACGTCTCCATGTTGCCGCCAACTCAGTAGTACGCAATGGCGCAAAGAAGATCCGCGCATGCCTGGTGCTGGTCGCGAAATCGTAGATGAATTTGCTGTGCTGCGCGAAAAATATGGTAATTTTATCAACTATTCCGCCGTCGTGCAAGGTAGCAACTGACATGATGCAGATGCTCCTGTATGCTCTTCAGTTCAGTTCATATAGCCTTCCCTAATCCTTCCAGAAAAACACCATAGTCCTTGCACATGGCCTGCTTGGATTTGATGAGCTACGCCTTGCAGGCCAGTTCATACCAGGCATTCAATATTGGCGTGGTATTACGGACGCATTAGCAAAAAAAGGTATCGAGGTTATTGTCGCTGCCGTCCCACCCAGTGGAAGCATAGAGAATCGATCGGCAAAGTTGGCTGAGAGTATTGCATTGAAAGCCAAGGGAAAACAAGTCAACATTATTGCGTAAGTAAAAAAAGTGTACTAGGGTACTGCTACGCACATTGCTGACATACTACAGACACAGCATGGTATGAAGCATGGAAAGATTCGAGTGGCGCTCAGTAACTGACACTTGGCTAGGGGTAATACCATACGTCGCGCATAGAAACAACATACTAAGACAAAACAGAGGTCTCGACTCACGATACATGATCAGCCGCCTTCAGCCAACAGACTTTAAAATACTCTCCTTAACCACGATAGCGACACCGCACAGGGGCTCTGCATTCGCAGACTACATGTTTGAGACCATCGGCCGTACGTCTCTGAGGACTTCTGTGGGTCGTCTGCTAACTTCGACAGCTCGCCGAATGAAGCGCATCTACAAGGTCATGGAGGCCTTTGGGCTCGAGACTGGGGCTTTCTCCCAGCTTACACGAGAGTATATGACAACGAACTTCAATCCCAAGACGCCGGATATACCCGATGTGAAGTATTATTCGTATGGCGCATCCCTGGAACCTAGCCGGTGGTCCGTTTTTGCACCATCGCATGCAATCATCAAGCCCATAGAGGGTGTCAACGACGGATTAGTTAGGTATGTGCACACCAGCTTGTTTTGCATAGAAAAACGACTGAGCAACCAAAGTGTGGAATCAAGCCGATGGGGGGATTACAAAGGGACATTGATTGGCGTCAGCCATCTAGACTTGATCAACTGGACGAATCGACTAAAGTGGTTCTTTTGGGAGCTTACTGGAAGCAAGCGCAAGTATGTACAAACTTACTCTTATGGGTGTTGAGCAGAATCTAACAGCAACTAGTTTCAACGCCATTGCATTTTACCTTGACATTTGCGGTGCGTAATCAAGCACTACATTATTCAGAGTCTTTTGCTAACAATTGATAGACATGTTAGCGAAAGAAGACTTGTAATTGGTCAAGACCATGGCATGTAGAGGGTAAAACATCTGCACCTTGGCACGGATACATCGGAAGCGAGAGAAATTGATTGTGTCTATTCTGCTTGCGCGATATGCAACTTCGCAGCTTTTGGGTAGCTTGAATCCGAATGCCAAAAGAGCAGAGTTGCCCTAGCCGTCGCAAAATCAGCCGCAAGTAGATACCTTGCTATGCCGAAAGCTACGAGGGGAAATCATACAGGGGGGCTGGTTCAGCCTGAAGCTGCGGCTGGAGTTGTGGCTGTGTACTGCAAGTCATCCGGACTAGGAATATGGGTGCATTGGAAATCACGCATGTGACAAATAGCATAGAGAATCGAGGAAATAATCTCTTTGTTTCACTGCCTAGTTGATTAGGAGATGTAAATGAGAGGGAACGTTTCCAAACCTGGGCTGTTGTGGCAGCAAAGCTCACGCCATGACGTCTGTGGGGATGATGCCAACCAAACCCCTCCGCAGGCATCCGTTTTGCGACCTGTTCTGGCACTGCTTGCAAACACACTCAAGACCCGACACGCGTAATTCAGGCTTAGCCGCTGCATCAGAAATGTCGCCAATGCACTGACTTAGCGTGTGCTCCACCAGTTTTGTTTCTGATCGTATCATGTTGCTCCCACACTCATAAAGGTCGCGAATTCCCATCTGCCCAACTCGACACGTTGTAGCCCGACCCGCGGGTACCTGGCCGCCCAACATGATTGTCAGCATCGTGCTGGAGCATCCGCATGAGCACTACACTAATCTCGATCTGATACAAGGCAAGGTGTTCTTGCGCGTGCCGAACCCGACGAATATTAGCAGCATCGTTGTGAAGCTCGAGGGCGAAAGCAGGACCCGGCTGCTGGCCCCCATACATCCAAATAGACCAGACAAACAGAGACCCGTACTGGAAGTGCACAAGTTCCTATACAAGACGCAGGTGGTATGGCCGACAAATGTGCGCCCAGAAGACCTCAACCCAAAAGCAGCCTTTACGATAAATGCCGGCTCATTTGAGTATCCCTATCAATTCAAGGTACGAAAGTTGCTGCATGCTGAAGATTTGACAGAAGTCGTGCGCAGAGCTAAGCGTGAATACAGCTTCCTCTGAATACACAGTGCCAGCAAACGAACAATCCCATCTCCAACGTCTCCTTCTCGAATACGATTCCCGAGTTCGCAAAGACCCCGACACAACACATAAAGGCTACGCTCCCGCCGACTCTGAGCGGCTTCCCCGGCGAAGCTGAGATACGTTATTATGTCAAAGTGACGGTGAATCGACCTTCGTTCTTCAAAGAAAATCCCCGGGCAATCGCAAACTTTACATTTCTTCCCATTGAACCGCCGCGGCCGGAGAGGCAGGACGGAGAAGCCTACGCAAGAAGGCAGCATGAGTTCCTAGAGAACGCCGTAAGTGTAGCGGCGAGCAAGATGCCCAGTTTCCTGGACAGGAAGAGTTCATCAGCAAACATGCGGCCTGCGTCAAGTGGGATGGGTCCGCGTGTAGCCATAGATGCACGACTGCCGAATCCTGCCATTCTTACATGCAATCGCGACATTCCGCTGCGGCTGCTTGTCAAGAATGTCAGCGCGCGGGGCAAGAACATATACCTGCAAATGCTACAGGTGGAGCTGATTGGGTACACTAGAGTAAAAGCCCATGAAGTGTCGCGCACAGAGTCGAACAGTTGGATATTGTGCTCTTTCAGCAACATGGCGATACCCATTGGGTCGCCATCGGACCCTATAGACACCGAAGTTCCAATCAATCCCGAGTACTGGTCTGGAAAGCCCGTACCGAATACCGTATCGCCCACGTTCACAACCTGCAATCTTTCTCGCTTCTACGAACTTGAGATCCGCGTTGGTCTTGGCTATGGGAGCTACAAGCATGGAGAAGACCAACTGATTGTGTTGCCACTTAGATTGCCAGTCAAGGTGTTCTCGGGCATTGCGCCTCCCAAGGCATTGCTGGAGGCGGGATTGAATACCGGAGCAGTAGGAAAGCCTGCCGCACTTCAGGTGCCCCAGTACGGACAGGCTCCGCATACTCCAACCTCACCATCGCATGCGGGCTTTAACAACGCCAACGCGTTTGCCGGGCAGCCAGTGCAGCCTCAGAATACACCGGCCTATGATGACGCACCGCCGAGCTATGAGGATGCGGTTGGCCAGGATCTTCCACCGATCAATGGGTATCGAGGGTCATATCAACCCCCTCCTGTGCCCGAGGGCGCACCCAGACTATCAGACGAAAAGAGACGATGAGAGCTTTGTTAGTGGACAGGAGTGGGGAAAAGGCCGGCCGCGGATCGACGGCGCAGCAGTGCGAGAAAGGTGGTAATGTGTGGGATGTCGGTCTGGGCAGCGGTCTTGAGCGGCCGTAGAAAAGGCCAGGAAGAAGCCGGGGCCGTAACAGAGCGCCCCCCCCCCCCCCCCCCCCCCCCCCCCCCC